>LPNX010501083.1:6110-27949 GCA_001517045.1 Pseudotsuga menziesii | reverse complement strand
ATATATATATTCTTTTGTTTTTTTCATTGATCCGGTACTGGGCAGGAAAAAGGTTTCATTATACAGCATCGCGCTTTCACATTTTAATTCATGAAATGATTTCAAATGACATCCACTAAACCACTCAAAACATCGTTTAGAGCAAGCATTATCCAAATCATGTAGTCATGAATCGAAATTGGTGCGATCAATATAAAATGTTTGTAATCATCGCTCCAAATTGGTGCAATTCATACAATTCTCTGTTGTTGCTCGTCGTTGTGATGTAAATGGATACATGGAATAAATTAAAATGGGAAAATTGTCGCTGGTGGTGGTATCAAAAACATAACCTTAGCACTATGTACAACAATAAGCAAATAATAGATGAATGTCAATAGCTTCGGAAGTTGAGCTCAAATTGGAATTGTGTCATTATAAACCTTGTGATCCGCAACATGCATACAAGCTTTCATGCATCCATGCAATGTGGCAAGTGATCATGCAGCACAGACCAAAAGATAATAATGTCAATTGATGATCTTGTTTTTGCTAGATTCTGAAACTTGAAATTGACGAATCGATACTTTGTTGCAGCCCCAAAATTTGCGTGCATCCATGGAGCTCGTTTCATATACTTCTTGTTATCATGATTCTTTGGGAGGAATCCTATCTCCTTATTTGTAGAGCATAACCTTGAATGTATTAAGGATGTTTTAATTGCCATCATGTCTTGCATCTGTTGCATTGTCTTGATTTTTTTATTTTGACAGTTTAGACTGGGAAGCAAAAATGGTGAGTATAGTAGCCGACAAAGATCTAGACACGCTTGAAAATTTTTGGAAGAAGCATCAAGCAAACTTTATTGGGAGTCTTCTGTCTACAAACTTTGGTTTCATGCTCCTTGAGCCATTGGTAGAATTGCATATTTTTTGGTGTAACAACTTTTACATAAGTCCTTCCAAGCTCTCCCAAATCTTTGAAGTGGAGCACAATTTCTCTGTCCAAAAAAGACCAGGTGCTCATAGCTTTCTGAATAGGTAGAAGTACACCAAAACAACTCACATGTAAGTCGTTGAACCCTAATTTATTTTGTATTATGCATTTTCAGTCAATATCATGAACATGAGGTGTGAATAATGGCCTAATGTTTTTTCTTATTCCATTTCTTGCTGTAGTTTTCCTTTCTTGTCAAAGGGATAAACATTAAAATATTTTATTGTAGGCTTATTTGTTATTTCCAAGCTCTGATAGCCACGACCTCTTCCCAAGTCTACTGAGGAGATCGTATTCCAGAGCTTTCCCAATGGTATTCCACCTGATCACAACCACGTCTTAAAGGGTGTCGAACTCTTCCATTCTGTGCTGAAACATGGCCCTTGCAACGTGAAAATAATTGTAGAAAATGTCCATCATTCTGCCACTAATGTTCCTCCCATCTCTTTCATTGTTGCAGATGGTATCTGCTCTTTTATGTAGCAGATAGTCGACTTCTATTTTTGACCACCAATACCATCTCAACCACAAACGCAGTGAGCATGCCACATATCCTGATGCATATCCCGACTCTGCGTGCTATAGATGATAAGGTTAGTTATTCGTTGTGGAATTTTGATAATTTCGGATGTTGAGAGTTATGCTGTGAAACTGTGTATTTTGTTATCGCAGATTTTAGCACTTCGACAGAGGTGGAAGAATAATCCCTACTCTTGATCAATAAAAAGAAGAGACTGGGAGATAATAAGATGAAATGTAATAAAAAGAAGAGTCTGGGAGATAATAAGATGAAATGTAATAAAGGTATGAAGTTTTAATCTTTTTTCAATAGAAAACCCTATTAGCTCTTGAGTAGAATTTCAAAGCAGAAAGTAGTTGCAAATAGATATTGAAGAGTAAAATTCCATTACCACCATAAGCCACGAAATATTTCAAATCTAAAGATTTCCATTATATATACGAAATTATTATAAGTCGAATTAGGTTGTGCAATGGGAATTGAGCACACATCGGTGTAGAGTTGCAGAGTTGGTTTGAATAGCTTGGTGTTAGAGCGAGCAGACTCATTGAGGACCACAGGGGCTACATTGACTCTGTTGACCAATGCTTGGAGGGCGCTCGATGCTCTTGGGGTCGCATAGTCCCTTCGTCTGAAGCATCCACAATTCCACAATTATAGGCGTATGGCCATATCTTCACTTAATTGATTCTCTGTACTTTACCTCCAACTAACCTTTGGATATTAATTTAGCTTCTTCTATGCTAATTTGCAAGGCACAAGTGACTTCCTTCCCTTTAGGATTTACCAAACATATCTCATACACTGACTCTGGTAAATGGTAAGTATGCCAATAGAACTCCTTGCTGCTCATGTCAATGACACACATAGTTTTATTAAGTGGGAATGGAACCCGCTACGCTCAATATGCAAAGAATAATATCAAATAAATGGCTATCTATATTTCTAGGTTTTTAGGGAGAGTTAAAAATTGAGAATTCAATAAATTTACCATCCAAATCTTGTTTGGTGATGAGGAATTGATAGAATTTGCATGGGGTTTGGAGGCCAACAATCAATCCTTCTTTGTGCGTTCCCATGATTTGTTGGCCCTTCTCTTTTGAGCAACAAACAAACAGGAGATTTGTTGATGATGTCTTGAAGGTGGGATTCCAGATGAAGAAGGAGCAAACACATAATCGAATGACTCTTTTAATGCAACATGCAAAGGTAGTTGCATGCATTAGCAAGGTGGCAGTAATGAATAAAACACTTGGATGCATACAAGACAGTGAGAACCAAAACGTGTTATCCAAGCTCAAACTGAAGGGACTGAAGAGGTACAACATGTGTCATGGAAAAACAATAGTTTCCATGACGGGTGGTAGGTGTTTAGCCTACGGTGTGCTTTTGCTTTAGGGTGTGCTTTTGTTACATAGCAGTGTAACATCAAATGTTTAAAGTAATGCTAGATGTTATCTAGCATTACTGGGTTTTATAAAACTGAATGCAGAAAGCTCAACTGTATCATAAGCTTTTTCAATAAAAATGAACAGTATGCCTCGATATGAGGCAAAATAAGAAGAAGAGTATGTTGATTGGTTGAAATAACGGTGCTTATTTGCTTGTTCTTAAATGCCAAGTTCGTATTTGCTTATCAAAAGCATTCTTCTTAAATGCCAAGTTCAACTTAGGATAAAATTTTGAAAGTTTTTTTTATTTACGTGCTAGTAAATTGAAATGGTGGCAAGGCCTTTCCTAGAGTCCCTGCTAGCTCGGGCAAGGACTAATAAAAGAGTAACGGTGCTGAAGTCAAATGTAGTTGCCCTAATTCTTCCATGTTTCAATGATCTAGCAACTCCACCTCTCCGATCAACAAATATTTCCGACCAAAATTCTACATACTTAGTCTATCTATGCAAGGTACTTTCAATGAAAGACATAACAAGAAAGAGGAACAAATTAGCATATGATCGAGAAATGAATCATGATTTGAGGTGCATCTCTTTCTACTTGATCAATTTTGTTCAACTTGCTTTGGATTTGAATAGGAGTAAAAATGTGATATTCATGAAGTTGTTTACTTTCTTTTTATCAAGCTCTAACATCTATTTGTTAATGGCAGTAGGGGTTTTAGGCTAGGGTTTCAGGGTTTCCGGCCCATGGCTCCGGCACCCATGGTTCTGGTGTTTCTGTGCCTCCTGACCAGAGTCCTCCTCACATTCCTAGACCTGTGGGATTATACTGAGGCCCTGTCAGTGGTATGTGTTGTTTCGAGGGGGGTTTTTTCCTCTGGGTTTTCTCGGGGTTTCCTATGTTGTCAGGTAGTTTTATCCGGGCTGGTTCTATTCAATCGGTCTTGCACTCTTCAGTACTGTATGTTGACTTGGGGTACTGATTACCTTCGACCGCTTTGGAACCTTCGAAGTTCCCCAGTGATAATGGCGACTGGCACTCTTGTCTAGGTTTGACTGGGCCTTGTGGTTCTGTCTGGTCACAGACAGTGTTGTGACTCTCCTCTGTCATGTATTGAAAGTTGGGAAGCATTATGAACCGTGAAGGCTATTAAGTGTTGGGTATCTGGAAGGGTTTCTTGGTTCACGGTCCTCTGGCCTTCGACGTCTCAGAACCTGCTGGCTGAGGTATGATGGAGGGTTATGCTGCATCGGAGTGGGGTTTGGGATTTTGAGTAGTCTCCAGTTTTTGTCGGGTTTTTTAAGGTGAATCCCATTTACCGGCACTTGGATTTGGTGCTTTGTTTGTGATCGAACTGCTTTGTGAAGACGGACCTGAGGGTTTTGAGTGCTTACGGTCACCTTTGGAACCTTCAGTTTCTGATGCTTATAGGGTCTACTGCTTTCCATTGGAGTTGACGGGGTTTCGAGGACACGACTTGGTCTCGGTGGGGCTTCTGGAAGGCGTTGGGGATCCATTGATTGCGTTACTCTGGTTCCTTAACTGCTTATGCTCTTGGAAGCTAACCGCGACCCTGGTATTGCGGCATCTTTTCTGTGGTTAGGACTGCCTTGTTTCCAGGTATTTAGGTTCTTATCTGTTCCTTTTCCTTATTGTTTATTGTACTGGTCAGGGTTTGTTTTGTTAACCCTTACTTGGGTTCTCAGGCTTTCAACCACAAACCCCACATGGAGTTCACCCTCAACTGAGGGTTAGTACCAACCATGTAGTAAAAAGTGGGAATTTTTTTTCTGGTTTTTAGGGTCTCTATCAACCTGTAGGTTAACCGGCTATCTCTCGTCTTATCATTTCGACTGGTATTGTTTCTTTCCTATGGCTTGTGTCTTTTAACTGTTTATTTTACCTATACGATATGTTTTACTTCTTGTTGTGATTGGACTGATGCCCTAATACATGAGTGCCTGGACTGTGGTTTTTCTGTAGACCCTATATCTTGTGCGGGGTTCTGACTGGTTTTTCGGTCCGGCCTTTGGCCTGTAGCTTCCCGGTCTTTCTCCTGTCGGATGTGTCGTTCAATCCTGTCGTGGGGTTATCTTTTGTTTCCTTTCTGTGGTTCTCAGTGGTCATGGTTTTTGGCTGGGACCCCCTGCCTTTTTGGGGTATATCCTTTACTTGTCGTCCTGTGTGGTCATCCTGACACTCTGTCTCCTGTCGGAGTGACTGTATTTTAATCTTCTTGTTGTGCAGTCTCACAGGGGGTTAGGCACGGCCTTCGGGAGCTCGACTTGTGGCTGGTTTCTACTAGTCTCTTGACAGTGATATGGGTGCCCTGACCGATGAATGTAGGACTCATCACCCTAGAAAGGGTCGATGTAAAGCCAAAGCCCTTAAGGCCCTTGATCTGAAGCCTTGGTTTGTTCTTGGTCATGATGTTTTTATGGATAAGGTGGAGACCATATGCAGCAAGGCTCTTATTGGTAGGTTGGAGTACTGCTCCATGTCTAAGGAGGGCTGGGTGGAATGGGAAACCTCACATTGGAAGCCTCTCATACACTATGTACCTACTATTATCCTCCTTGCTAACAGATGGTTAGTCTTTGTTTTTATTGAAGCATCTGATGCATCCCTGATCCTTCAGAATATGTGGCCTGTTATGGATGGATCCTTAGTACTGAACCGATGGCACTCGCGTTTTGACCCTCTCACTGAAAGGGTCACCATCAGACATCTGTGGGTGCTCTTTCCCGCTTTACGCTATCCTCTTTGGAATAAGGATATCTTGATTGCATTGGCTAACCTTATTGGGATTTTTGTGGCCCTTGAAAAGGACTTTCATCTTATCTATGACAAATGAATGGAAAAGGTTTTGGTTGAAGTGGACATAACCAAAGGCCTTATACATGAAATTGAGATTGACTGTGGAGATCGGGTTATCACCCAAAGACTGGATTATTTGCTTATGTCGTTTAGATGTAACTTCTATCATGAAACTGGACACCTTAGGAATACTTGTCATCACCTGTGAACCGGTCTTTCTGATAAGCATGGGTTTGTATCCTCTCTTGTACTTGACCCTCCTCCTTGTGCTGACACACCGAACCTTGTGGGACCTCTGGTGGATTCTACTGATATTATCTATGCTTCATCCTCTCTTTCTACCTTTGAAAATCTTTCGAAAGGTCAGCTGATGTACATTGAAGATATGGAAGCTGTTGCACTTCACTCTTGATCTGACCCTGTGGGGAACCTTGAGGATCTTTTTTTTTTGGAACCTCCTCCCTCTTCTGAAACTTTTTTTGTGGATGGACCTCCTCCTTTCACACTAGACCACTTTCCTTCTCTCCCTCAGCCCTCTACCTCTTCTTCGTTATCTTCCTATCCACCCTTATCCCCACCTGTATGCACTATATCGTTACCCATGGACACTTCATCTAGCCCTCCTGATGCACCGACTTTTCAGGACTTCTCACTCCTTATAGCTCTCTCAATATTTTCTGATAAAACTCCTATCTCCCCCTCCAATTTACCCCTGGACCCTATTCGCTTTAAAAATGTGACCATAAGGAAATCCAAGAAGCCTCCTCTGGATGATCCTGGGATTTTGGGGGTATATACTCCTCTTTCAACTATACTCAAGAATGCGGCTAGACAAACCCATATCTCTCCAGTTTCTTCACAGGTTCTTAGAGAAAGTTCACCTGAAGAACCTGTTTCTCCATGAAAATTCTGTCTATGAACATTCGGGGGTTTGGAGGGATTACTAAACAAAAATCCCTTGGCATATTATTCTCGGATTTAAACCCTGATATGATTCTTATTCAAGAGACAATGTGTTTCTTCTCCCAGTCCCTTCATCTGTTTTCCAAACTTTAATCAGGTTGGGAATTCTGTGCTTCGGATGCTTTGGGCCTTTCTGGGGGTCTTCTTGTTGGATGGAACCCTCACTTGGTCCGATGTAAAGCTTACACTTCTCTGGCTGGTATCATTCTTAAAGCTACCTTTAAAGGTTTAGGTCAGACCTTTACTGTCATTAATTGTTATGGGCCCTATACTCAAAGAACCATTTTCTGGGATAACTTGGTGGCTGGTGGTATCCTTTAACTACCTAATCTACTCTTGGCATCGGACCTAAATTTTACCATTTCTTCTTCTGAAGTATGGGGAAGTAAGGCCAGAATTGACCCTTTAGCCCATTATTTTACTCAGCTCATCTCCTGTAACAAGTTGGTGGACCTCTCTATGAATCTCCCTGGCCCTACTTGGAGAAATGGGTGCCCGGGGGAGGCTGGCATATGTAAAAGACTGGACCGGTTCCTTCTCTCTGAATCTCTTCTCCCTAGCCTTTCTTACTTTAGAACCTACGCTACCCCTACTAATGTCTCTGATCACTATCCTATTTGCCCGGAGTGGGGATCTAAATCTTTCTCTCAGTGTTGGCCCTTTAAATTTAATAGGGATTGGCTCTTGGAGGAGGATTTTTCTCACCTAGTCCTCTCTTCATGGAAGACTCCCTTGGACTGTGATGACTATAGCCATATGGATGTCCTTTCTCTCAAGTTGCACAGACTTAAACACATTGTTAAGAATTGGGAGAGGTCGAAGAATCATGAAAGGAGGAAGCAGATTCTAGAAATAAATGAAGGTATATTAAATATCTTGAAGGAGGATTCGGGCCTATTATCTTCATGAAATGCCGATATTGAAGGTTTTGCAGGATAGGAAAGGTAAATATTGGGCCCATGAGATTACCCCACAGAGGCTAAAAAGTAGAATATAGTGGATTATGGAGGGGGATGCAAACTCTAAATTTTTTCACTCATATGCATATGCTAGAAGGAATACTAATACTATTTGGTCTCTAAATGATTTGGAGGGCCGTCTTGTATCCGAGGACCCTGCACTAAATTTGCTTGGCAAACAACAATTTAGTGTTTTATTTGGTGATGATAAGTCCACAAATATTGCTCATCAACTTAGAGTTATCAGGCTTTTTCCTTGTATGAATTTTGATGATGATATTTACTGTTTCCTTAAGTCCACTACGATCCAGGAAGTTGAAGCTGTACTCAAGGGGTTTAAGAAGGATAAGAGCCCTGGACCTGATGGCTAGCCTGTCGAGTTTTTCTTAGCTTTTTTTGATCTGGTGGGGGAGGATTTGGTTTTTGGCTGTAGAACAAGCTAGAAAATCTGGGAAGATTTCGGGTGCTCTAAACTCTACTTTTTTTACTATGATACCTAAGTGTGAGAAGCCCTTGACCTTTACCGAATTTCGACCCATTTCCTTATGTAACCTGGTCTACAAGATCATTTCTAAGATTGCTGCCCTCCGACTGAAACCTATCCTCAACAGATCTATATCTCCCCAACAGTTTGGATTTCTCAAGGACAGACAAATAATTGAACCTGTTGGCATTACCCAAGAGGTACTACACTCTATTAAGACTAAGAAGTCTAGTGTCTTGGTTTTAAAACTCGACCTGGTCAAAGCCTTTGATATAGTAAACTGGACTTTCCTTAGACTCTTACTTAGCCAGATTGGCATACCCCTGCCGAGTGTAAATTGGATAATGGGCTGTGTATCTAGCTCCTATTTTGCTGTACTTGTTAATGGATCACCCTCGGATTTTTTTCCTGCTACCAGAGGAATTCGTCAAGGATGTCCTTTATCCCCCTTATTATTCATACTGGTTATTGAGAGCCTCAGCAAAATTATTATGGACGCTTAGCTTAAAGGTCTTATAAAGGGCTTTCAATATGCTCCTGATCTAGCGATAACACGCCTGCTTTCTGTAGATGATGTGATTTTAATTGGTATTGGCACTATTGGTGAGTGGAGTGCTTATAAAGATGCACTAGATTTATTCTGCTCGGCTACGGGGATGTTGGTTTGTATGGATAAATCATCTTTTCTCTATCAAAATGTGGATGCTGATATTAGATGCAAAATTGCGGAGTTGCTTCCTTTCAGAATGGATCCACTTACTTCAAGCTTTAATTATTTGGGATACTGCCTGAAACCATTGGGGTATCATACCTCTGACTAGCGCTGGATGATTGAGTTATTTGAAAAAAATATTCATAACTAGACTTATAGGTTATTATCTCTTAGAGGTAGAGTGATTCTCATCAAAGCGGTACTTACGAGGTTAGCTGTCTATTGGTTTGCCCTGGCTAGATGTCCTAATTCTATCCTGACCTTACTTAGAAGATCTATCTTCTCCTTCCTGTGGGGTTCCTCTGCTGAACATCAGAACTCCCATCTGGTTAATTGGGAATCTGTCTCCTTACCTACTGAATATGGTGGTTGGGATATTAAGAACCTTGGATGGTTTGGTATATCTCTGAGACTAAAATGTCTGTGGTAGCTTATAAATGGTACTGGTCTTTGGAACATAATTATTGTCCATAAATACTTTGGAAATAGGTCTCTGGAGGACTAGATTTGTTCTCGTAATTTCAAAGTTACTAGCACTTCATACTTCTAGAATGGTTTCATTAGGATTCTTGAGTGGATTACTTGCCAGCTGGGATGGAAGGTGGGGAATGGCTTAAAGATTAAGCTGGGAGTGGACCCTATTGTTGGGCACAACTCTCTGTATCTCTTGTCTATGGAGCTTAGAGACTACCTACATGACCTGGGAATTTCAACTCTTGCTCAGGCCCAAAATCTAGATGGTTGTGGTCCTGTTGGTACTAACTGGTACACTACTTCTGATCTGTACATGGGTGGTGAGTGGGCTGATCAATGGTGTTATTTTGTTCAGGGCTTGACTCATGGTGGTATTAGGATTGGAACTACTGAAGATACTCTTCTTTGGTTGTATGACAAACAATTGGGTACTGTAACAACCAAAAAAGCTTATGATCTAATTGTCTTTGAACATCGGACTATTATGGAAAGTGATTTCCTATCAAAGATCTGGCATCTAAATATTCCACATAAACTGAAATGTTTCATCTGGCTAACTTGTAATATGAAAATCAATACTTGGGACACCCTCAGGAGGAAAGGCTGGCACGGTCCCAATAGGTGTTGTTTATGCAAGGGGGGCGCTGAAACTGTAGAACATCTTTTTGTTGGCTGCCCATTTGTAAAGAAGCTGATATGGGATTTCAATGTATTGTTTGATGTGCACCTTCTTTGGTCTGCACCTACCCTTTTGGAAAATCTCATAGACTGGATCTCAAAGGGGGGTACCTATCAGTACCTGCCCCTTTTTCTCATCTGGAATATTTGGAAGGCTAGGAACCGAAATATATTTGATGATATGACTTCTAATATTACCAGTCTCTTACATATCATCCTGGAAGAGGTAAATTCATATAAGGTTCCACTGAAGTCTAGGAGCAAGTTTCATGACATTGGTGAACCACCTGTATCAAAGTTTCCTATGGTATTCTTTGATGGTGCTGCAGCAAATTACATTGGTGGTGTGGGAATATGTATTTGGTTAAATGAACACCATATTTTGGCTATTAAGCTTAGTTGTGGGAACAACACTAATACAAGAGCTGAACTTTTAGCACTCTGGGCATCATTACAGGTCGCCAAAGATATTAGGTTACCTTACCTACATATCTTTGGTGACTCCTCAGTGATTATAAATTGGGCAAAGGGAGTATCCACCCTCGATATGGTGAACCTTGAGGCATGGTGTGACAACACTAGATTGCTCATGTCCTCTTTCACCAAGGTGGATATCAGTCATGTCTATAGGGAACATAACACGAGGGCAGACACCTTAACCAAGGAGGGGTTATGTTTGGCACCTGGTCATCTCTTACTTACTGAATCATATGATGAAGAGTTTATTGGGGAAGACTCTATACAGCTTTTTTAGAATGTGCTCATTCTACTTTAGTTAATGATCACTTGGTAATATTGAGCTATTTATGGTTATGTTGAGCAGCAGTTTCTGGAATACTAGGGATCACGTACCTGCTTGGATAAGGTGCCTGGGTTCCTGTTATGTTCTTTATGGACATATCATGACTGATGTATATTTTATTGCGAGAGGGCCATTACATGTTGTGATACCCAAGTGCTATTTGTTTATCATGTCATCTTGGGTATTATCATATTTCTCTTTGTATTGTTTTTGCATGTTTTGCACTTTTACGGATATGATGGACCTATTGGGATTATCACTGTCTCCTGCTGATGTACAAGGTTACCTTTGATTCAAATGAATAACAAGGAACTGCTTTTTTCAACTGAAAAAAAAAAAAAAAAACACAAAACAAAACATCTATTTGTTAATGAAAGGTTTCAAAAAAATCTCATAAAATAATTATTGTGAGAAAAATGATTTATAACATACACTATCTTAAATTCATCTTTATCATATGTTAAGATAAATCAAATTTTTTTAGGTATAATTTTATATTTTAACCATCTTAAAAATTTTAATACCTTAAAACACATAATAAATCCAAAATTAAAATAAATTTACACTAATAATATAATTATAACTATTATACATGGAAGGTGCGTTAGCCGGAACGTATCTTCGATGTTAACGTGGTTCGGTGGATTTTGTAGTTATACACTTTCCATTTCAAACCCTCACATTATCCTAAGTTGGTTTCAAAATATCGAGAAGATAAGGTCTTTGCACATTCTCTATGTGTGAAAAAAAAACAAAAACTTTTGCACATTCTCCATACGTCGAATGCGGGCCATGCTTAAAGTCAACATGTGTTATGTTTGAATAAATAAACCATTCGTGTATATGACATTTTAATTAAAACCGTCTCTCTAGGGATAGCAAATCACAAGTCAATCCCTTATCAAATTATTTTGAGCATAAATTTTGATGATTATATGTCCATATCATGCTAATAGGGAATGAGGGAATGGTAGGTTGATTATTGACATGTAATATGCATATGGGTAGGGTGGAGCTTAGAACTAGATTAACGTAGATCCAAATCCTAAGCTCTATTAAGCGTTGAGATGGATCAAATCTCTCGAGGTGCAAACCTCTTCTTAGGTATCCATTGATTTGATTCAAACCAAAAGATACATCTTTTTATTTAAGGTTCACATATAATTTTATTATTATTAATATTTAATATTATTTATGGCCCGACATATAATATTTTTTATTATTTTTTATTTTGTTAGGAACGAACATTGCATCATTTCCCCACACATGGTTTTAAAACCATATGCAAGGCCCTCCTACAATCACGGGTTGTTTAGGAGGCCTTGCACATGGTCTTAAAACCATTTGCAAGGCCCTCCTAAACCATGTACAATAAAACCATGGGTTGTTTAGGAGGCCTTGCACATGGTTTAAAAACCATGTGCAAAGCCTCCTAAACCATGTACAAATCCTCCTAAACCATGTACAATAAAACGAGGGGTTGTTTAGAATGCTTTGCACATGGTTTTAAAACCATGTGTAAGGCCAACATTTTTTTGTAGATAATTCAATTTTGTGTTTTTTTCTTGATCGACATATTTTTTTAAAGATAATTAAATTTTTACTTTTTTATTGTTTTGTTAGGTAGGAAGATTACAACATCTCCCCCATATTAGATTGTTTTTGTGGCCAACATTTATTTTGGCCTATTAGAAAATTTATTTTTTATTAATAAAAATAACTTTATGAAAGTGATATTATTTTTTTTATTTTGTGTTATAAAATCTCTCCCATAATATTCACTATCACTATTATTTTTTGCCCACATGTTACAAACGTTACTAACGTTACATCATGTTACAAGATCTCCCCCATACTGGGCTGTAGAGAGCCTCTAGAAGCAATAAATATAGTTTTCAACGTCCTCCAAGATTTAAGTAAAGAGGTATGATCGATTTTCAGAAAGTAGTGTGCCAACGTGGATAGGCAATATAATATAATATAAGAGTAAGCTAAATTTTTATAATGTATTGGTATGATGGTGGGGCGGAGGTTTATTTAGTTGGTATCTATTTTTGGGTTAGGAAGATTTTTTATTTCAGGGGATTTTGATGGTTTTTTTTTTTCGGTTAAAATCTAATCGAAATTGTTGAAATGGTAGTTTTGGGTAACTGCAATTGTATAATCCGGGTGCGCCCATGAGTAATCGAGGTTGTTGAATCTATTCTTACAGTCAAAATGCATTTCTAAAAACCAAAATTACAATTTCAATGATTTCTTCATCGTTGGATTCCAAGTTTAGCTCTATAACATACGTCAGGTTGATGTTTTAATGTTATTGGCATCAACGTGTAGTTGTTATGGCTTAACTTATAAGTGAGTTGGTACACCCATAGGTATACAACATAAAAACATACATAAATACCTGTAGTATCTATGATTATATTTATACTCACCCCAATAGTTATGCCTTCTAATAGACGTACAATTAGGTTTGCTTTACTTTTAAATTTTCCATACAAAGCATTATAAAAACCAAAGTTGTTATCCTATAACATTAAAAGAAATCGAGGGTGCACAAAGCGATAAAAAGGAATCGTGACTAATGCAACATACAAGGCAAAGCCCCATTTAGGTGGGGTCATCTTTGTTCTTAATGGTGTTGTCGTCATTGTTTAGCTGCATATTTGGGAGGGTAGATTTCCAATATTTTAGCATAGCAATTTCTTATGGAGTAAGCTATCTATTCGGTCATTTGCATCGGGCCCACCTGACATCATCGGTTGATAGTTTACTTCGTTACCTTTTTGTGAGATTAAGAATAACTGATTCCAACACTTACTTTCACACCAACTGCGCTCTCGAATTCATCCATCCATAAATTTAGTCATGAAAATTCTTGTTTTTTTAAGTGCAAGTTTAAAATTATAAGTTTTGATTGGGATTTTTATGAAAATTGTAAATGTATGTTTAGAACTGTATAATTTTAGTTAACTCCATAAAAATAACTGGAAGATCTAAAACTTGGAACGTTTTACCAACTTCCTTGTAACAATTAATCAACTCCTTTATTTCCTTTGTTTGTTTTATGGAACCCGATCCAGGTTTAAACCTTGGATTCGTTATCCTTCATGATCACAGAGGTTAAAGTTTTAAACTAGCATACACATAGAACATTGGTTTTATCAAATCCATAACAATTGAATTTCAAATTACAAGTTTTTAGAACACAATTTCATATTAGGTTTAGATCAGTTTAGTCAGTGGATTCAATTTGATTTGGTAAATTAGTAATTTTCATTATTGCATTATACCGGAGTGTAATAATAGTTTGTTGTAGAATTGATCTGCATTAAACCGGAGTGTAATAATAGTTTGTTGTAGAATTGATCTGCATTAAACCAAAGTGTAATAATAGTTTGTTGTAGAATTGATCTGCAACGAAAATGCAAGAAAAGAAGCAAGAATCGGTTGTTCTTGGTCTCACTGTCACATAAAGATAACAGAGTAATCTATTACCGGACGGAGTCAAGTGGGCCCAGGTGCAAATGGTCAGGTAGATAGATTACTCCATTTCTTATATAGGTTTCTTTGTCTTGAAACTTGTAATGACAAGTTGTGGGAACTTCTTGCTTTGGTTGTGTAAAGAAAATGGAAGTGTGTTTGTGACTCTTATATCACAAATTTTTTTAATGATGTTGTGGGTTTTATTCAAACTTTTGTTATTGTGTAGGTGCAAAAAGAGACTTATAGATTGGATAGTTGACAAATGATATTCGCTTTATTAGTTTTATAATGTAAGAAGCATTACTTTAATATTGAAGTTTGATAAACATGTGTAACAAAATTTAAAACACAAGAAATAATAATGACTTGTACATATATTACATAGATATTTATCGTGAAAATCTTTAACCAATAAAACTAACCTAATTGGTAGTTTCTTTTCTCTTTATTTCATTGTATTATCTTCATTGTTTACAACACAATATTATAGCATACAAAACCCTAATCCACTAACTGAAATTGGATTACAACTATACTTGTTTTACTAAAATTAGTTTACACTGGACCAAAAAAAACACAAAACATACCAAATATTTTTTCCAAAGACTTTGTTCTTGAACCCCTAACAAAAAGCCCACTACCTTACTATGCCTCCCAATTTGAGTGTATGATCACCCCTTAGACCACCTTTATGTTGAAAACCTAAAATAAAATACAACACATATCCAACAAATACTCCAAAATTTATGCATACAACACATATCCAACAAATACTCCAAAATTTATGCATGTGTAATAATACATCCAACTCGACCTTCAAAGCTTATCACAAATTAAATAATAGTTGGAAGTAAACCAACTTTAATAAATCTAACCTTTACGAATATTATATCATTTTTTTATATACAAATTTATCTTGTGTCTTACATGATACTCAATGGTGTATAGAAACTCATATCATAAAAAAAGTAACTTTCAAAATATGCAACGAGGAATTTGCTACAAACTTTATGGACGAAGTTTTACTCAAAATTAACATACATATAATACTAGAAAGGTGTAAAAAGTTTTTTGGGTTTATGGACACTAAGATTTAATTTTGTGAAGATAAATCAACCAACGCTAAGACCTAATTACCATAATTTTATGAACAAGTAAACTTAATCCCCCATAGAAGGCCATTTGAAACTTAACAAAAAGTTTTCCAACAACAATACTTATAGGTCATTAAGAAACAAATGGTGGAGAGGATGGCGAGGCGGACTTCGTGAGGGTTAGGAGGTCAAGGTTCAATCATTCTCAATGGTGTCTCAATGTCAATTCTTTTAGAGCACATGAGTGGGCCTAATGGTTAAGAACATGTTTTATCTCCATGGAGGTCACAGGTTCAAAATTGATGAGGGATAGGTTTGCTCATTAGCCCATTGTGACAAGGCGCGAAGGGTAGGCGACCGCTGGGATATAGGCTCACTCGGGTGGGCTTCGAGACGTCTCAGCCCTTGCTAAGTCACAAGTTACTAGTATATCTTGCTTGTGGGCTGTTGGATATACTCTTTGGAGGTTGTTGTTCCCATGGTTAATAAAAACAATAAATATAGGTCATTTGTTTAGATCTAATCTACCAAAACTTTTTCAAGTGACAGTCCGAGATAAATTTGTGATCGTGCCAGATGTCGCCCTCAATTGGTTTGTAGTTATTAAAAGGTTCTCAATCGTGTTCCATTTCAAGTCATTCCACTCGATTTTAAAAGATTGCAATCCTAACTTCATAAGAAATTAAGGAGTCATGATATTCATTCGATCAAACATCAATCTACCTATTTCGGTTGACCCATTGCTAAGATGATCTTTTCTAGTTTTAAGACACATGGTCCCTTAAAATGATATATTCAAGTTTGCTGCGAGACTATGATGTGAATCCAACAATCGGGTGGAGTTGATTGGTCTAAGGTATACTTTACTTCTTTCCCACAACCTTGACATTCGTGATATCCAAATTATTGGTGACTCATTATTGGTTAGAGACTGGATGAATAAAAGAAAACCATCTACCAATATATATATATATATATATATATATGCATGCCATCATAGAGGATTTGAATAGAATATTTGAGCTATTTAGCTACATCAACTATCAACACATCTACAGAGAAAAGAACATAGAAGTCGATCAACTATCAAAAATAGGTCTTTAATAGTTGGAAAACATTTGGTTGCGATGGGACACAAATGAGCAAAATATCATTGAATATGATCATGATACCATCCCTTTCTGAGATATTCGGGGAGATATAGTTCTCCCAAGATAGTTCGTTCAGTGTCATATGTTATATTCTACTCATATATTATTTGGCTATTTACACATAGCCACATTTTGTTTTTTGTTTTTTGATATGCCCATACGAGTACACTATCGTATATATTTTGATCTCTATGGAATGAGAATCCATTTTTATTTCTCTTTTGAACAAATCAATGTGCAAACAATAAAAAAATATGTATTACATGACTATATTGTCATATGACAAAAACTAGATATAACCACTCAATAACCTTTATACAATGTATTTTGTTATAAATATAAAATGTATTTTGTTATAAATGTAATAAATACTTAAAACCAACTAGCTACCCGAAATGAAAAGCGCTTCGCCCGTCGATGCGTGTCGCATGTCTGTAGCCTTTTCTCTTACGCCGTTGCGGCTCCCAAACCAGCTAGCTACCCGAAATGAAAAGCACTCCGCCCGCCGATGCGTGTCGCATGTTTGTAGCCTTTTCTCTTCTGTCATTGCGGTTGTGCAAAGCACTTGGCTTCTGATGTCGATGTCTTTTCGATTTTCGATTGGAAGTTTTCCTGCCCACAGCATAGGTCGTAACTTTTCTGACTCTGATATGCCTAAGTGTTTTCACAGCGCCCATCGCCTGTTAAAGCCCTCCTATGCAGCTGTGGATAGGTCTACCCTGCCATGTTAGCAGTAATGCAGCGCATGGCCTTTCCTGCTGCTTAGCCATTATAGTCGATATACTTTAACGTAGTTGATTTTCTTGAAAAATACTGTCCCAATGAATGATTGTTGTCGTTTAATTGCAGGAGCGTTTAGGAGATTGTTCAGACTACCGTGGTGCGAAGGTATAGATGGGAGATAGGATCGCAAGGAGGACAAGCAAATTAGAAGGCAAAGCCAATAGCGACAAAGGCGCAAACCTGAAAGGTCTGTCAGTTACTCAGCAAATCATGAGTCTGTGCAGGAAATATAAAGAGAAATATGAAACGTTTTGAGGGACCGAAAGGTCACACGTTTGGGGGCAACCCAAGTGATATAATGTTTTAGTTTAAATATTGGAAAGTTAGAACGGATAGGGGCTTTTTCCCAGTTAGACATGTAAAGAGATATTGTAAGAAGAACTACTTTTTTTTGCAATAAAGAATTATTGTTTGCCTGTTGGAGAAAGTTTGGTGGGATGTTCAAATGCTATGCTATGGATTGGTGAAAGATGAACTATTTCGTTTTTCCAGTTTTTGTCCATTAACTGTGAGATCATTCTAACTCTTAGAGCCTATGTTCTTGTTTGAATGATTTCTGGTTTATTTTGTGAAATTACCACCATGAGTAATGCATGTTGTTCATAAACAATTGGCTATCTGATTGTCTAAATATCTTTAATCGTTCATGTGTTGAAGGAAGGAATGTCAGCTATCTATAATTTCTCTTTATAATGCATGCACAATACACATTACTCATAAATAAGTTACAATTTGGCTCCCCGGGGATAGATAGATAGATAGATAGATAAATAGATAGATGGATACTTTTACTTTATTGCTGCATATGTGATTTAGATGCTTGTGAGTTCTAAGACGAGAGGTAAGAACCTGTGCATCACATTGTGACTACTCCTTGCGTCCTTTATCACCCTGCATGGTTAATTAGGCACGTGCATATCATACTTTAAGTCAAAAATACAAAAATACACACGGTGGACCGGGCCGCAACCGGTAAAACCTTTGTTTTTTGTTACTTGACCTAAGGTAGCCGGACCGCAAACCGGACGGATTCCCTACACCAAACAGTCACGGGCTAGTTGGGAACGTTGACTAGGGAGAATCCCTTACTGTTGCTGCCTGTGAATTTCTGGGCCTCAACACCTTCATGATCACAGAGGTTAAAGTTGTAAACTAGCATACACACAGAACATTGGCATTATCAAATCCATAACAATTGAATTTCAAATTACAAGTTTTTAGAACACAATTTCAGATTAGGTTTAGATCAATTCAGTCAGTAGATTCAATTTGATTTGGTAAATTAGTAATTTTCATTATTGCATTATACTGGAGTGTAATAATAGTTTGTTGTAGAATTGATTTGCATTAAACCGGAGTGTAATAATAGTTTGTTGTAGAATTGATCTACAATGAAAATGCAAGAAAAGAAGCAAGAATCTGTTGTTCTTGGTCTCACTGTCACATAAAGATAACAGAGTAATCTATTACCGGATGGAGTCAAGTGGGCCCATGTGCAAATGGTCAGGTAGATAGCTTACTCCATTTCTTATAGAGGTTTCTTTGTCTTGAAACTTGTAATGACAAGTTGTGGGAACTTCTTGCTTTGGTTGTGTAAAGAAAAGGGAAGTGTGTTTGTGACTTTTATTTCACAATTTTTTTTAACGATGTTGTGGGTTTTATTCAAAATTTTGCTATTGTGTAGGTGCAAAAAGAGACTTATAGGTTGGATAGTTGACAAATGATATTGGCTTTATTAGTTTTATAATGTAAGAAGCATTACTTTAATATTGAAGAGTTTGACAAACATGTGTAACAAAATTTAAAACACAAGAAATAATAATGACTTGTACATATATTACATAGATATTTATCGTGAAAAACTTTAACCAATAAAACTAACCTAATTAGTAGTTTTTTTTCTCTTTATTTCATTGTATTATCTTCATTGTTTACAACACAATATTATAGCATCCAAAACCCTAATCCGCTAACTTGGATTGGATTACAACCATACTTGTTTTACTAAAATTAATTTACACTGGGCCTAAAAAACACAAACCATACCAGATATTTTTTCAAAAGGCTTTGTTCTTGAACCCCTAACAAAGGGCCCACTACCTTGCTATGCCTCCCAATTTGAGTGTGTAATCACCCCTTAGACCACCTTTATGTTGGAAACCTAAAATAAAATACAACACATATCCAACAAATACTCCAAAATTTATGCATGTGTAATAATACATCCAACTTCCAAAATTTATGCATATGTAATAATACATCTAACTTAGACCACCTTTATGTTGGAAACCTAAAATAAAATACAACACATATCAAACAAATACTCCAAAATTTATGCATGTGTAATAATACATCCAACTCGACCTTCAAAGCTTATCACAAATTAAATAATAGTTGGAAGTAAACCAACTTTGATAAATCTAACCTTAAAGAATATTATATCATTTTTTTATATGCAAGGAGGAATTTGCTACAAACTTTATTGACGAAGTTTTACTCAAAATTAACATACATATAATACGAGAAAGGTGTAAAAAGTTTTTTGGGTTTATACCATAATGGACACTAAGATTGAATTTTGTGAAGATAAATCAACCAACGCTAAGACCTAATTCCCATAATTTTATGAACAAGTAAACTTAATACCCCATACCAAGTAGGGAAGGCCATTTAAAACTTAACAAAAAGTTTTCCAACAACAATACTTATAGGTCATTAAGAAACAAATGGTGGAGAGGATGGCGAGGCAGACTTTGTGAGGCTTAGGAGGTCGAGGTTCGATCATTCTCAATGTCAATTATTTTAGAGCACATGAGTGGGCCTAATGGTTAAGAACATGTGTTATCTCCATGGAGGTCATAGATTCAAAACCGATGAGGGATAGGTTTGCTCATTGGCCCATTGTGACAAGGCATGAAGGGTAGGCGACCGCTGGGATATAGGCTCACCCGGGTGGGATTCGAGATGTCTTAGCCCTTGCTAAGTCACAAGTTACTATTATATCTTGCTTGTGGGCTGTTGGATATACTCTTGGGAGGTTGTTGTTCCCATGGTTAATAAAAAACAATAATTATAGGTCATTTGTTTAGATCTAATCTACCAAAACTTTTTCAAGTGACTGTTGGTTATGGAGCCTAATCTTCCATATGCAGAGATATTATTCAGTCATGTTTGTAACCTAGGTGTACTGTACATTCATTCCCCCTGCCTTGGGGTTCGGGGGCAGAGCCCTCGAGAATTTTTTTTGGGATGTGTGTTGGCCAACAGTTTTGCGAACCCATGGTATTGGGTTAACCCTAGAATTTTCCCATTGTATTTCCCCTATAAAAGAAATCATTGTAAAGCGACTGAGTATGGTATTGTATTGTATTGGAAGAGAGACCGTGAGAGCGTGAAGAGGAAGTGCAACGGTTTTGCTTCAGGGTGTATCCCTTCATCTTTCTGGACTATAATAAAAGGACTGGCAATTTCTTTGTGGATGTAGCCCAGCATTTGGGTGAACCACGTTATATCTGTGTCTCTTTGTAATGTTTTAATGTGTTTTGCATCTTGTTTATTGCTTTAACTGTATATCTGTTATTGCTCTGCGGTCCTATTTTCTAACAGTGACAATCCGAGATAAATTTGTGATCATGCTAGATGTCACCCTCAATTGGTTTGTAGTTATTAAAAGGTTCTCAATCTTGTTCCATTTCAAGTCATTCCACTCGATTTTAAAAGATTGCAATCCTAACTTCATAATAAATTAAGGAGTCGTGATATTCATTCGATCAAACACCAATCTACCTATTTCGGTTGACCCACTGCTAAAATGATCTTTTCTAGTTTTAAGACACATGGTCCCTTAAAATGATATATTCAAGTTTGCTGCGAGACTGTGACGTGCATCCAACAGTCGGGTGGAGTTGATTGCTCTAAGGTATACTTTACTTCTTTCCCACAACCTTGACATTCGTGATATCCAAATTATTGGTGACTCTTTATTGGTTATAGACTGGATGAATAAAAGAAAACCATCTACCAATATATATATGCATGCCATCATAGAGGATTTGAATAGAATATTTGAGCTATTCAGCTACATCAACTATCAACACATCTACAGAGAAAAGAACATAAAAATTGATCAACTATCAAAAATAGGTCTTTGATAGTGACTTGTGCTTCTAGAAGCAAATTCTATGGATTTTGTCATTGTCTCGGGTTGCAGCATTTTCCTCTTCAAAACCTTACGTTATAGAATGTTCTTTTCATGTGTGTCACTTAGACGATAAGGCCTTTGTGCTTTATGCGGACGTGGAGGCCTTGCGTTTAACCTTTTAAACGATGGATTAAACAATAATTTAAGTGTGATGTTTCAACAAACACAACGTCATTAGACCAACTTTAGGAGAAGGGTCACCATGGGATGTGTCTTAATTAATTTTAAATTTGAAACGTAATTTTTATCATTATACATAATTATAGCTTAATATTTCATTATATACAAGGGCTTCCAAGAGTAAATGTCCTCAACTAGATTCAAACCGAGATGAAGAGTGTAACA
>LPNX010501076.1:176159-222167 GCA_001517045.1 Pseudotsuga menziesii | reverse complement strand
TTAGAACTCTATCAATATGCTCAGATTAGATCCCTATTTTGATATGACATACACAATATTTTTTTATGAAAATGTACGATATTGTAGAGTAATAAATGATGATTCTGAATATATAATTTTTTCCTACAAAACTATGTTTTATTTATTTCTAATTATTTTTCTAAATGGCACACGTTAGTTTTCGAGAATACATACATCGATTGTTTCTTATATAACTTTTGATTTCCATCACCATTTCCCATAAAAACTATATGGTGCACTAGACGAGATCAAGCTCTGTGATCTTATATTAAGAAATCAAGGATTTCATTAATTTTTGCCCCTAAAGTGTTGCACCCGCACATAAGGTTTTAATTTCAAGCTTTTATGACTTCAATAATTAATAATAAAAAAAATAATTCATGAAAATTTCCGAATAAATAGTGTTGCACTAGGCCCATATGTCCTTTATATGTCTGCAAGATTTTATCTCAAATGGACATCATTTACCTCATATATTGTTGCACCCGCACAAACATATATGTTAAGATGTGCTGAAAATTTGAAAACCCACTTTCATGGAAACTAATTTTATAATCATTTGCACACACTTTCTCTACATAAATCCTATGTATTATGAAAGCTGATTCAATTACCTATCTTTTCTTTTTTTACTTCATCTTCAAATAAGTTAGGGAAGTACCCCTAATTGTCACCTAAAATCAGA
This sequence comes from Pseudotsuga menziesii, assembly GCA_001517045.1. Classification (NCBI taxonomy): domain Eukaryota; kingdom Viridiplantae; phylum Streptophyta; class Pinopsida; order Pinales; family Pinaceae; genus Pseudotsuga; species Pseudotsuga menziesii. Next base: position 221,461 of record LPNX010501076.1, on the reverse strand, counting down.
GTTTTTTGTTTATTCTAGTATTATGTGGCATCTAAAGTGTCCTTAAAGGAGTCCATGATTGTGCATCAGCCCTTATCCTCTATGGGATCTCTATGGATGGCATAGTTGAGAGTTACCATTAAAGTTTTATGATCCGAATCAGGCTCATGGTCGTTTAGAACATCCAAATTTATTATATCGTTGTATAAAGAAATATCAGAAATAACATAATCTACTATGCTGCTACCAAGCCCATGGATACAGGTCATCTGGCTAGAGCTAGGCCACTACGTTAGACCGTTGCAAATTATGATATCTTGAGAACCACAGAGCTTGATTAACTCAGACCCAAACAAATTTTCCCCTAAATCTACAGAGCTTCTCTTGTACCTGCTAGCTAAAGTAAGGTCTTCATCTAACCAGAGAGGATTAGGGTTGGAATAATTGCTTAGGAGAATAGCTTGGTTGTTAGAAGTTCTAGTATAATTATTTCTATAAAATTAAAATATAATTGTAATATTATGTATGAAAAATAATAATTTTATTTATTTGAAGAAAATAACATAATTATCTTTATAATACTAAAGTATAATTTTAATAATAACTATGAAAATATAATTTTATTTATTTTAAGAAAATAACACAATTATTTCTATAAAACTAAAGTATAATTTGAATAATATGTATGAAAGTTAATAATTTTATTTATTTTAAGAATTTAACTTATTTTACTAAAAAAAAATATTATTATAAAAAGTACTAACTTAAACAAAATTTAAAATATATTTCTAATTTTTGAATTAAATGTAAATCATATTTGGATATAGAGAATAATGTAAAAGAAAAGAACCTCAAACATTTTAATAAAGAATTTAAACTAAAAAAATTGTATAAAATTAAAATAACACGTTAAACTATTAGGTTCATGATAATTAATATAAAGACAAAATAATTCATGAAAATATTCTTTTTGTTAATTAATTGTGATTTTGTTTATTGATTTTGTTAATTAAGAAATAAGCCAAAACATGCTTTATTGATCATACATGAAAAGGTATCAATAAACATAATTTTTAGTGTTACAAATTAACATTATATAAATTCTACCTATAACAAAAATATAATAGTACTCATATAATATTACACTAAAAATTATGTAACAGATAAAAATATTTTTATATTTATATTTATTTTTTATTTTTTTTATTTTTTATTTTTTATTTTGTTATTCTCTTTTAATTTTAATTTGATTTAAGTCCACATGTTTTAAATTAGACATAAAAATTTATCAATTAAGCAAAAAATGAAAGAAAATTTGAAACATATAATCACATATTATATAATAATATTTAAATATAAAAAGAATTTCTAAATTAAAAAAAAAGCTTAGAAATTTACATATTTAATTAATGATACTTGATTAAAATAATAATAGAACATTCAATTACTTTAACCTAAATTAATATAAAATAAATAAGATTTCATATTTCAAAAAAGATGACATGAAAAAATGCTAAAAAATAAATTAATTAATTGTAAATACATAGTATAGAGATCTAAACTAATTATTATCAAAAATTGTTTTATAGTTCCATAATAGACATTAGTCTAAAAAATAGATTAATTTATCTTAAATACAAAGTATAGAGATCTAAACTATTTATAAAAAAAAATATTTTTTATAGCTCCATAACACACAATAGTCTAGTAGTAGTTATGCTACTTTTTACATTGACTATTTCTATGGATAACAAAGACTCGGAGTGGCTTCCTCCTAGCAATGTTGTTGGATTGCATATCACTCAACCATGAAAGTCTATTTCTAAATCCAACTTTACTTAGATTCGCAGGTGTAAGCTTTGTGTGTTTCAAGATTCTTTGTTTCCTTCCTCTAGTTTCTTCATTCACCTATAGATGAAAAAAAAACTTAATTAAAAAAATAAGAATTCTTGATAGCATTAAGAAGATCACTTGTATAACACTACAAAAATAAAACATAGGATTTCATGTATAAAACCAAAATATTTACTCACTCGTGTAGAATTACGATTGTTCTACATATGACGTGTTTCATAAGTGTCATCTAATCCTACACCAGTTGGTAGTTGGAGAAGGCCAAGAGGCTCCTACTCAAATTTGGGAGAAGAGGGAAGGCGAAGAGAGAGGCCACATGGCATAGCATGAGCAGCCACACCAATTCGACTTGGCTTTCGTTTATGGATGGATTTGAAACCTTAGAAGACTAATAATGTTTATAAAATATGGGGATCAGCCATGAGAAGAATCTTTTGCTCATTTGTGAAATTTTTATTTGTGAATTGTGAGAGCTATTGGATGACTAGTTTTCTTTCTTAAGCCAATTTCGAGGCTGAAAGATTCCCATCCTAGTTGGTGTTTGGAAAGGCCACTCAGGTGTTTCATGGAGTCTTATTTATAGGTTTAATCTATAGGAAATCATGTGGATTATTCTATTGCAGCACTCTCTCTCAACTATTTCCAGTTTTCACACCATATTCATGCCAATGGAGGGATTGCGCTTTGGGTGATCTATTGATGTCTTTGGGGAATATTATAATGCCAATTATATTATGTGCTAATGTATATTCTTTCTATTTCATGTTTATAAGACTCTCAGGTCGAAATACCCAAAATAATTCATGTAAAAATGTTGAACAATGAAGAAATAGTGTTATTTCCCCACTATCTTGTTGTGAAGCATTGTAATGCTGATGATTCCAAATTGGGAGAGCCTTTCATTGTCCATTTCTGATTGTAATAAGTTAAATATTCTATTTTCTTCATTCTCATAATGTTTCAATTCGAAATTTCCAAGATTTGTATGTCAAAATGACTTTTAATGAGCAAACAATGACCATTCCCACTCCATTTTGATATATGCCATGGTAATGCTTATTATTTCGAATGGAGGAATGTATATCTGATAAATGTATGATGTATGGATTGTAATTAATGTGTATTTCAAGTATCATGTTCAGTAATTAAGTATTGGAATCCATTTTACTCATTTTTATTGCATTGGGAGAAGATTTGGTGCATTTTCCCCAAGGGTCGAAATTGTGACTTGAGAGTTGTTTTGGAAAGAGTCATAACAGCCTATATGAACTAAAAAATGATGCATATGAGACTTTGAAAAGGTACCTTACACATAACCATACTCTATTCAAAAATTCAAGTGACTTTGGGATCATTTGTGAAGCCATTTCCGAAAATTACCCGAGAGGGATTGGAGCCCCAATTTGCTAGTAAAGACTCCTACTTTGAACAAAACATTAAAAGAGTTTGCAGAAGTAATTGGGAGGTAAAAAAACATACATTATAATAATATTTAATTTATATTATTATTAATTTACCTTCATAGAAAATTTGGAAGCATTTGGTTCAATTTGGAGGTCTAGACATCAAAACTAGTCAAGAGCCAAAATTGTGAAAAAATTGGAAAATTGGGCATTTTAATAAAATTCCAAAAAATGGGACATTAAATTTTATACCTCAATCCTTATAAAACACCCTACCTACCCCCACCTTAAACCCCTCATTCCCCCAATACCTGCAATATATTGGTTCATTTTTTGATAATTTCAAAACCCACAATATGAACTAACGTGATAGGATATTGGTCAACAAGTGAAGCCCCTATGTAGAAAGGTCTAAAAGGGTAGAACAAATTAGATGTAAATGACACAAGTGAATAACTTTTGACCCCAAAAAACATTGTCTAGACCCTCAAACAAGATTTGGAAGGTTTTGGACCCCAAATTTGCAATGTGAGACTTATCGCTAAAATGGTTCCTAAAAGCCAATTTATCCAATCTATCCACCTAATAAGCAAGAAAAATAGATGATAAATTATATATTTATCCATTTACTATCACATCCCCATTTTGGGAGGATTTTGGTCTCCAAAATATTTTACTGAATAACCTGCAAAACATTTTCCTATACCTTGATCTATAATCGAGGGACCTATATCCCACTCGACTTTCCAACATGGAACCTATGTGGAAAATTAATCTTGTTCATTATTCTAATTCTTATATAGAGATCTTGGTAATGTGTTATGAGCCTCTTTTTTTTAATGGAAATTTGAATGTAACTTCTTCCTTGACTTGTTTTCCCACTATGCACTTGGTATTCAGGTATGATTGCACTACTCACTTTATTATCGGATGGCTATCCTTGATTTTTTGGTATTCACTTCATACTAATTCCTAAAGCATATGTGTAACTACAAGAAATAATAAAATTAGCATAAGAACAAAAATGTTTGTATCCTCTTCAATATTCCCAATAGTGCCAAGAATAAATTATAGTGAGAGGGGGTTTTGTATTGGACGTAGGGATAGTATTTATATCAAGCCATTGGTCGTAAATAAGCTTTAGCCACTCAGGAAAATGTATTGGAAAATTGAATAGATACCCCAACAATCAGAAGAACACTCCATCAATGATAAAAATTCCCTCGAAAATAAACAAAATATCCATCCATGTATATCAACACTGCAGGCATTTATAAATACACTCAACATTTATAAAAATGCACCATATTTTTCAAATTCACCCATGGAGTTATAAAAACACCTCAAGCAAGATAAATCCACCCGTAACTTTATAAAAATTCCCAGCAACAGTTATATTCAGACCATGAAGAAGAAATTCATGTAAGACACTTAAACTATGCCTTGCCATGCTTAATTCACCCCAACATTTATAAAGAACATTTTTATAAGTTCTTCAAATAGCCTAGGTGTGAAATTACAAATTTAGACTCTATAACATGATCTATAACTCTATAACATGATCTATTGATCTCTAATATTGGATGGGCATTGAATGGAGGGATTTTAATAATTGTTGGTATGGATGGGCATTGAATGGAGGGATTTTAATAATTGTTGATATCTTATATATACCAGAAATTTTTTTATGTGCCAAAAAATAAATATCAAGCCCAATTCATCTCTCACACACTCTCATAAATGCAATGAAAATTACATAAATGAGATCAATCATTTAACACAAGCAATTCAAGAACATATAGAGAGTAAACATGGAATTTGGAACATTATTTACCCTAGAAATCCAAATGGGAAAACCATCTATGAATGGGTCTCGGTCATTTCATTTCAGAAATCTCTAGACAATGTGTGCTCATAATTATCCTTCTAACTATCAACCTAGCAAAGAGAAAAATCCCTTGAAGAGTGAAAATGTAATGGGATATAGGAGAGCTAGGGGTAATGGGAAATCCAATAGCCATGGCCATTCATTTCCCATTCCCACTCTCTCTTTCTTTCTGAATTTCATTTTCCTTAATCATCTATCTTTTCTATTTTTTCACATTTGACTTAATCATTTTTTTTCAATTTGTTTACATTTTCCATTGTTTTATTTTGTAAATATTTCTACATTGCAATTACACTTCTTAGTTAAATTTTAATTACTAAGTCTTGAACCATTCATTAGTTCTGATCAATTTTAGATAATACCTTATCCTTGGAGCACCATTTACCCTTTCCTATAAGTTGTCCTTTCAACACCACCCACTATAGTTCATATTGATCTCACATGGGTGTTCTCGACTTCTTTTGCATAATTGTGTCTTCTACTAACTCTGTCTGAGCTTCTGGTGCTAATTCCTTTACAAAAGGTAAGACCTACTTAGGTTCTCGATCCAACATGGAAGGTTCATAGACTTTCGTATTTTCCACATTCATTTTTTAGTAAATGTGCATATATGGGGGTATAATGTATCATAAGCATTATCTCCCACCTTCTCCAACACTGAAAATGGACCATACAATAATTTGTCCTTGAATGTGAATGATTCTTTCATTATCTTCTCTACACTTCCTTACTGAATCTTCTAAACTTAAGGTTTCACTGCTTCTCTTATGTCCATTTTCCCTAGCTTATGTTCCTCCAAACTTCTCTTGAGGGTTGTATGGTATATGTCCTTCTTCAAAATTCATCTATGATGTCTATAGATGACCTCTGATCTATAATCTCTTCCTGATGTATATTCCTCTTCAATGTACTTATTGAGTCTTTTATCTTCACTGCTTCAATGGGGGTATAATATTTTTTTCAATAACCACACTACATGCTCATTCATTAACTGTCATAACTAGGGTTGTAGTGTGTTCATTATGAATCAATGTTAGCATACTAAAAATATCTTTCACAATACATACATTATGATTCCAAGTACATAACACAAAGTTTCAGATTTGTAGAAGGCCCAATAGTCGTACAGTTGAAACAATTGCTCAGATACAACTATGGTATCCCCATCCCCGAATCCAAGGCCAAGGACACCTAGAAACAAGGGGAAGGTTGAATCAAGGTAATGCACAGTGAAATAAAAGTAACTAATACTAGTCCAACATGCCAAAGAGACACTAAAATAAAGCATTCAACCTTTTCAAATGAAATACACGACTACAGATGCAGATTCCCCAATACACGTGTTAAAAAAGGTAAATTCAGGCATGAAATGAAACTAGATCTGAGAAATCCATTAAAATGATTTAAAATGGGAAATATTTGTTCTATTAAAACCATTTAAACTTTAATATAATCATATTTTCAATCCACTATAAACAATGTAAATAAACATATCTACAGACTGCCACAATTAGCCATATTAACATTGTTAAAAATCGGATCTACTAATTCAACCACCTACTGCAACCATATTAACATAAACAAAACCATATATGAATGATGGAATATACAACCATATAAATGATAAATAAATCAAATCTCATGGATTCCACCTAAATCCATGTAAACGACAGCAAAATAAGATCATTGAACACATATATATCAGAAATTAAAGTAATTAAAGATATAACAAAATACTCTTCTTAATGAAAAACAACTAGCTTCAACGGGACAATGTTCCACCCATCCATAGACATGTCATGCTCATGCACATTTCGACATGACAGTCACCCTTGAGTTGAGGCCATAGATCCACTGGAGAGTTATTCTCAAAACAAATGGTATGGTGCACTCATCTCAACACCAAGAACACTACCAAACAAAAACAGTTGTATCTCAGTCAAACAAAAGCATTTTTCAATGAAAAAAAGGTATTTTTTACTGGAAACAATGTTCTAAATGTAATGGAATAGGTCTCATAGCCCATAAATTATTTGAAATATTTGAACCAAAACATGTGGTTGTGCCCTTCTCAACACATTGAGAATACCACAACTACACCTTTCACCATATCAAGTTTCCCTTCCATCTACACTACCTAGTGAGTTGTGACTCTCCTTACTACACAATCCCTCACAATATCACCACCCTCACCAAGGATTTACAAGATATATATTGGACAGACACAAGCAATAGTAGAACGACTAATGTTTTGTAAGTATATATCAATCTTCAATCCCCATTATAGTGTCTTCAAACCTCATTGCAAGGCCTTGAATCTTCCTGCAATGCAATGCATCTCCTACTAGAGAGCATGTATTTCCTATAAAATATAGCATTCCCCTCCATTGGATATCTCAAAGAGATATAAGAAGAGTGAAAGAGAGTCAATTTGAATCCTTCTATAGCCATTCGAATTCCCAAGATAGTGACTAAAATTCCAAGAGAGGTAACTCAATTTCACTTGGGATTTCTCAATTCATGAGAGAGAGGTTACAATTAGATATTCCCTTTCCCATAATAGAAAAAGGTGAAACAAGAGGGGGGTTACATGTTGGAGACATTTACCACCATACACACTCTTTTTGGTCAAATTGGCCTAGTTAAAACACTATCCTAAGTATAATTAACATTAATTAACATCAGTGGAGCATTAATTGACATCATCCAGTCACACCCACACCTACCGTCAGTCAAGGAGGCTAACTTAGCCTTCTCCTAGATTCAGGGAGGCTAACTGGAGCACTCTGGGGGTGATCTGAGTGATATTAATGCACCTAATTGCTAACTAGTGGTTACAATCAGTTAAACAGCTCAATGAAGGCAAATCCATTGATTTAATTGATTATTTAATGATTAATTAATGAACTGGAGTCAACAAGGGTGCCTCCACCAACTTCTGATGTTCAGTTCAGCTTCAGTTAACCTCATTAGGGTTCATTGAAGTCATTGAAGCGCTAGAACTTGATGGTTGGCTTGCTATGACATGTGTCTGATCTCTTTCAGTTGAGACTCAGTCATTTATTACACTCCAACTTTAGTTAGGGTTTAGGTGAGTCAATTAGGGTTTTGATCAGTGGTTAACTAAGTGTGAACCATGGCTTACAGTCAGTTAAGCTAGACTCACTCATTCAATTCGAATGACCTCCTTAAGGATTCGAATTGCTCATTCATTCATGCCTGTAGCATGACATTGTAATTGTAATCATTCATTCTTTATGTGAATATAGAACGGCTACTATTCATGTAGACCGATTACACCATTTCATGAGATATTTGTTGATTAATCATTGATGATTTGTTCCTAGATCAATATACAAGATTAATATGGTATCAGAGCTTACAGCGGGATGAAGCTCTATCTCTCAAAAAAAGCTTTTTGACAGATTTCTGCATGAAATTTGAGCAATAGCTTAAAAATCCAGCACTGCACCAACCAAAAGCCAAGGCTTACCACTTAATACCCCAAGTAAAGAACTTGTTGATCAATCTTTCTTGATTGACTATGCTGGGTGTGATGAAATCCTAAAATGTGCAGGTTGTCCGACCTTACATTGCCCTTTCTGTTTTAATTTTTAGGTTTCTACAAGTGAAGCATTAGCTCTAGCACATCCAAATGACCTCCTCAGTAGATCTCTTAACTCCATACAATTTCCACTCATGGAAAGGTGATATGGAGATTCAGCTGCACTCCATAGGACTTTTTAGAGTCACCATGGTCACTGAAGATGAGCCTGGATCCGCCATAGAAAAATCAAGATTCTTGAACAAGAAGGATGAAGCCTTCGGTTTCTTATGCCTCTCTATTTCCCGAGACCTTCTCTTCCATCTTGCAGGATTGAAGACTCTGAAATAAATATGGGACAAATTGGAGACTCTATATAGAAATCATGATGACTTGAGGGTTTACCAGCTCGAAAATGAACTCATGTCTCTCCAACCCTCCAACTTCGAGACTCTGCATGATTTCTTCACAAAGTTCAAGCATACTGTTTTACTCTTGAAGCAATGAAAAGTGGAGAAGGAGGATGATCAGATCATCCTCGCCATACTCTCCAAACTTGGGGCTGATTATTCATTTTTTGTTTCTACATTCTGTGCGGGGAAGCTCACAATCCCTGGATGGAAGATGCCTACACTCAATGCCTTCATTGAGTCCCTAACAAGTGAACATGACAAGCTTGTCCAGATGGGGATCATCCGATCTTCCCATGATCAAGCCCTCCATGTCTCGATGCCCAAAGATATGAAGGGTAAAGAAAAGCAGCAAAAGAATAAAAAAACTAATTTTGATGCTCCTAAACCTAGAATTGAAAATCAGCAGCATGATGAGTCTTCCAGATCAAGGAAGAACAAAGGAAAAGGGCACCATGGCAAGGAAAAAGTCAAGTGTTCTTATTGTAGGAAGGGCTTCCACCCTGAACATTCCTACATGAAGAAGAAGCTTGATGAAGCAACCTCTCTCCTTGAGAGAAATCACATCAATCTTCCAGAGAGATTTTGGAGAACAGATCAGCAAGATCGGGAACCACAACATGAAAAAGGTCATGCCCTCATGGAAATCACTTTGAAGTCCAAAGCACTCTTGATTGATTCTAGAGATTAGAACCATATGATGGCTAAAAGAGACTCCTTTTCATCCTTGGAGACTGACAAATCCATCCCCATCCACATGGGAGATGACTCCACCATCATTTCAGAAGGACAAGGTAATGTATATCTTGAAAATGGTTTTTTCTCTAATGTTTTATATGTACCGTCTCTGGCATCAAATATCCTTAGTGTATATCAGATGACACATATAGGAGTGCCTAAGAGAGTTTCTTTCATCCCAAATGATGTTGAGATAATAGAAATTGCATCCGGGAAACTCATTGCTATATGCCTTGCAAACCATCATGCAAAATCCTATGAGTTCTCTCACTTTGTTGTGGATGCAAAGCCCACCGCTCTGCTAAATCATGGAAATGAGGTTAGTAGGCTGTGGAATGAGAGGTTTGTCCATTTTAATTTCAATTATTTGAAGCAATTATAGAAAAAATCCATGGTTGAAGGCCTCCCGGTCATCAAGGCAACCACGGAAATTTGCAAGGGCTGTGTGATTGGAAAACACCCTGAGCACAAGTTTGATCGGGGGAAGGAAAACCGAGCTACATGCATATTGGGGATAATACATTCTAATATCATCGGTATGATTCATGTCACATCCATGAATGGTTCAAGGTATCTCCTTACTTTTATTGATGATTTTTCAAGGTATACATGGGTTTTCTTTCTCAAAAAGAAATCAGAAGTATGTGAAACATTTTCTGAATTGAAGGCCTTGATCGAAAATGCCTCTAGGATTAAGATCAAGATCTTGATATATGATAATGGAGAGGATTATGACAGTAATGAGTTGCTATAAATATTATCCCAAATTGGTATTCAGGTCCAACATTTAATTCCCTACACTCCCCAGCAGAATGGAGTAGCGAAAAGGAAGAATCGGTCTCTCAAGGAGATGACCACCTGTATGTTGGAATCCAAGAAGCTTGCTGCAAATTTGTGGGATGAGGCCATGCATGCTGCAGTATACATTCAGAACAGTGTGCCACACTCATCCATGAAAGGGAAGACCCCTTTCGAAGCATACTTCGGACACAATCCGGATGTGTCGAACCTACGGGTGTTTGGGTCCACTGCATGGGCCCGGATTCTGCTTGATAAAAGAAGGGATTTGCAAACACAAAGCAGAGAATGTCTGTTTATTGGGTATACTAATGAATCTAAAGGGTTCAAGCTACTAGATATGAATACCAAATATATCATCATCGAGAGAAGTGTCAAGTTCGATGAGCCTCTTCAGGAGGTGGAACTAGTGAAGGAGAAAACTGTTGAGTTTCCTTCCTATTCTACTGAATATTTGGATGATGAAATTGGGGGTGATGAACCTGATTTGGATCCTATAATTTCTGATATCAGTTTTCAGCAATCATCATATGCTGAATCAGAATCTGAATTGCAAAATCATCTTCCTACATGGGCCCGACACACACTCTCCTCCGCAGGAGAAAACATTGGAAATCTGGATGATCCAAGGAGAACCCAGTCTGATTTCCAAAGAGCAGGTATTGCGCTCTCTTGTCCTAATAATTTGCTTTCCAAAATTTGATATTTGATGATTATTTTATATCCAAAATCCTAATACCATTCTTGGAAGGATCTGATATGGAAAGTTGCCATGGATGAAGAGATTAATTCTCTTCAGAAAAACACTACTTGGGAGCTAGTTTCGCTTCCTCCGGGAAGGAAATTGGTTCAATGCAAGTGGTTTTTTCAGACCAAGGTTGCTGCTGATGGAAGAACCTAAAAATATAAGGAAATTATGTTATCAAAAGGTTTCTCTCAGGTCCAAGGAGTGGACTTCCATGAGACCTTTGCACCGGTTGCAAAAATGGACTCCATCCGCCTTGTTTTGGTAATTTCAGCATCCAAGCACTGGGAAGTGCATCACATGGATGTTAAGTCAGCATTTCTGCATGGAGATATTCATGAGGAGATATACATGAAGCAGCCTGAGGGATACATCACTGATCCATCTTTGGTTTGCAAGCTAAATAAGTCACTATACGGGTTAAAACAGGCCCCAAGAGAGTGGTATTCCAAGATGGATGCCTTCCTTCTCTCGCAAAACTTTCAGAGATGCAGATCAGACCCAAATGTATATTTATAGAAGTATGATGGTAATATAATTATAATTTTTTACATGTTGATGACTTACTTATCACAAGTATCATAGTTTCCTCCATTTCAGCCATCAAAACTGCTCTCCACAATGCTTTTGAAATGAGTGATTTGGTGCTTGTAAAACAATTTTTGGGGCTCAAAATTGAGCAAAATTATGATGGGATTATGGTCACTCAGTCCAAATACATTTCATACCTGTTATTCAAATTTAACATGGCTTATTGTAGGCCTTCACCATTCCCTTTCCTTTCAGGGATTAGCCTTGAAGAAGGAAAAAGCACACCTCCCATGGACTGCACTATCTATCGACAGGTGATTGGTAGCTTGTTGTACTTGACACATTATTGGCCTGATATTTGTTATGCCATGAATGTTGTATCAATATACATGCAGAATCCTCATGATCTTCATTATAAGGCAGCTAAGAGGATCCCCCAGTATATTCAGGGAACCAGACCTACGGCATTCACTATGCTGCAGACTCCGAGCTAGAGCTGGTTGGATACACAGATTCCGATTGGGTGGGTGATTCTATTGATTGGAAGTCTACTTCTAGATATGTATTCATGTTTGGTGGTGGCCCCATTTTCTATTCAAGCAAAAAGCAGGATTCCATAGCACTATCTTCAGCAGAGGTCGAGTATCGAGGAGCGGTGAATGCTTGCATCCAAGCAGTTTGGTTGCAAGGCATTCTTTCAGAGTTTGATCTTGGTAGTACTTTGTCCACTGTCCTATTTTGTGACTATCAAAGTGATATTAAGATTTCCACAGATCCATTTACCAGGCAAAGGACCAAGCATGTAGAGATCCACATGCACCATATCAGGGAGCTAGTGCATGACAGGACCATCATTCTGCAATACTGCCTGACTGATGAGCAAATTGCAGACATCTTCACCAAGATATTTTCAGAAAAGAAGTTCACTTACCTCCATTCACTATTGGGGTGAGTTCATCAGGCTGATTCAGACTACTTTTAGTGTTCATCTTGAGGGGGGGTTTTTCCCACTGGGTTTTCCCTCTTTTCCTCACTTAGTTTGTTTTTAGCATTGTTTCAGTTTTAGCATTGTACATGGTGACCTATGGCCTTAGTTTCCAGGGCCCTAGCATTTTTATGCATTTTGTTTTCTAACTCCTCCTGAGTATAGCTTAAGGGGGGGTGTTGGAGACATTTACCACCATACACACTCTTTTTGGTCAAATTGGCCTAGTTTAACCACTATCCTAAGTATAATTGACATTAATTAACATCAGTGGAGCATTAATTGACATCATCCAGTCACACCCACGGCTACATTCAGTCAAGGAGGCTAACTTAGCCTTCTCCTACATTTGGGGAGGCTAACTGGAGCACTCCAGGGGTGATCTGAGTGATATTAATGCACCTAATTGCTAACTGGTGGTTACAATCAGTTAAACAGCTCAATGAAGTCGCCTCCATTCATTTAATTGATTATTTAATGATTAATTAATGAACTGGAGTCAACAGGGGTGCCTCCACCAACTTCTGATGTCCGGTTCAGCTTCAGTTAACCTCATCGGGGTTCATTGAAGTCATTGAAGTGCTAGAACTTGATGGTTGGCTTGCTATGACATGTGTCTGATCTCTTTCAGTTGAGACTCAGTCATTTGTTGCACTCTGACTTCAGTTAGGGTTTAGGTGAGTCAATTAAGGTTTTGATCAGTGGTTAACTGAGTGTCAACAATGGCTTACAGTCAGTTAAGCTAGACTCACTCATTCAATTCGAATGATCTCCTTGAGGATTCGAATTGCTCATTCATTCATGCCTGTAGCATGACATTGTAATTTTAATCATTCATTCTTTATGTGAATACAGAGTGGCTACTATTCCTGTAGACCGATTACACCATTTCATGAGTTATTTGTTGATTAATCTTTGATGAGATTGATGCTTTGTTCGTAGATCAATATACAAGATTAATATTACACTTTTTCAAGAAGTGCAGGAATAACAAAGGAGGGAGAACTAGCCAACAAGGTCCCACTAAACATTAAATAGGGTTTAATAGTACCTCCATAAACCAAAATAGTCAAAAATACGGTTCAACAAATAATGTTAGGGAGATAAACAACTCCTAGTCCCCAACCCCCTCACATGTGGAATCCATGGCCCCCCATTCTCACTAGTTGTCCATGTTGAGCTAGTTATTTATTAAATAATAATAATGTCTAGATCAATAGTCTTAGCAGGTTGTGCCATAATAACAAAAACAAATAATAACATATGTCTAGGGCTTAACATATGAGGTATTACAATGATATTCTTCTAGTATCTATAGTCAAAATTGACATTATTTTGGATATTTCCAGTGATCATCTACTTCAATTGGACCCTATTTCAATTAAACCAAAAAAATATCCAATTCGTTTTGTTCATTTCTCATGGTACTCTCTTCCTCTATAATGTGAGTTTCCTTCCTTACCCTTAGCCTAAACCACTGAATCTTTGATTTGTGAAGTCACTTCATTCTATATTTCTTCATCCTTATGCCATCCAATATTTCAACCTCTCCAACCTATAGATATATGCATCTTTTATATATTTCCATTGGGTATAAACTAGGTGATACCTCTAAGGTGCATGCTTTTCATGCTTTATAAGTCCTCTGTATGCATGATTGATCTTCTATTTAACTCTTTTCACACTTTGTAGTTATTTTTAACTTCACTTGGAACCCTAGACACACATGTAGATGTTAATATAGATACAAAATAGGCTTGATCATTTTTTTAGGACCATATCACTGATCTCCCCTCTTCTAAAGGAAAGTAGCAACTAATTCCTTATAAAGTGAAATTTTCATTATTTCAAAGTCAATTTTTGGTGTAGAACACTTCTAGTCTCCATCATGAATCATGTTAAATACCATTCTAACACAAGGTGGGAACATATGGTGCATATATTAAATTTAACATCATCTATGATATGATCCCATGTATCCCCCCCTTGGTTCATAACATAAAACGTGTATATAACGAAAATTGAAATGGAAGAATGAGGGTGTTGCATGTGGTATGAAACAATAAAATATGCATTACACCAGTGCAACTTTAGGGTAGGAAATTGCAAATTCTCTCCTCCTAATGCTCCATAATCTACATGGATGGAATACAATGTTGTGTGAAGGGAAAGAAAATCAGAATTCACATGACAATCAATTTTTGTATAAGATAGTGAACCATCAACTTTGCACTCAATCCAAAACTTGAACTTTCTTTATAAAATTATGTTGTGCTCGGGATAGAAGGACAGAATTCGCATAGAATTCTGCCTAAGTAAGGAAAGAGGAGTACAATGAAGAAGAGGACGGAGCTCCGACATGGTAGACAACATCGAAGAAGAGGCGAAGGATGCTGTGACATAAGAGGGAAGATAAGGAGAAAGGTAAAGAGAAGGTGCGGGATGAGGAAGCTACTCCAGTTTTTGTAAGCTGTGACAGAAGTACAGGCCAAGAGATGTGATGACCTGGTAGAATATTTGCGAAAGCATGCGTACATATAAGGTAGCGGCCAAAAAGTGATAGTAAGGTATGATGTTGAGGAAGCAGCGACCCTTATAAATTATGGGTACAATCTTGGCTGGAGCCGGTGGAAACCACATGCGTAAAGGAATTTTTGTAAGTCAGGCCGATAGTGCCTTTTTGGTCATATATTACTAGAATAGGAAATACATCATGTGGGCTGAGGATAGTAAGTCAATTGGGATAGTGACAGAAGCTAAGTTTGTATCGATTCATTATTTAGTCTGTAACGAGAATGTATGGGAATATATCAAGTCTGTAATAAGGCTATAAAAGGAGAAACTCAAGCTGTAAATGGGTTAGCCGGTCCATCAGTTAACCTATTACCTAGTTCTTGTTCAGACGTTTTTTGAGATGAGTAAAGGATACAATAGTTTTGAGTAGGTAGCTCTGGATCACTGAGTGCATCAGAGTATTGGGTCTGCAACTGAGTATAAAGACAGGTAGAGAAGGTCAAGTCGATCCAGGCTATGTGTGGATCATTGAGTAGGAGTAGAGTAGAGTGATAAAGATAGAGAAGAACAAAGAGCATAAGAGGGAGAAGAGGTCTGTAGAGATAGAAGAGAAGATATTGGACAAAGTCTGTAGCTTTATGTACAGACAAAATGTGCATCTATTTACTCATGCCAATGCCATATGAAGAGCACCTTGTGGTTTTTTCCTGGATGGGTTTCCACGTTACATGCTGTGTATATGTGTGATTGCTGAGTAGCTTAGACAAATGCATAATTCAGTGTAATTAATGATGGATTGGTTATTGTCCTTATGAGAATAGATGTATGAATGTTTTATGTTGAGTAATGAATATTTCTATATTGTCTGTCCACTGCACATTTGTGTAAGACTGCATAACGGCACATCATATCCTGTGTTAATAGAGAACGTGTAAACCACCAACCCACTTCCCATATTCATTGGAAAACCTTGGAGAATAGCCAAGGACATAAAACACCCTCTCACACAAACTGTGGAAACATGGTTCTGGAAGTTACCAATAAGAACTGAGACATCTTAGGTGAGATGACATCTATGTCGTAGGTGTTGTCAACCGGGCTCTTCTCCATTGGGCCGATATCTTGGGATTTGAACCTGGGTCACAAGGGGAAAAAGTCCAAAAAATGGTTATGTTTCTGAGACCCTAAAGTGTGTGTTGAGGGACATGTTCTGGAATCCCATGAAACCAGAGATCTAAAGTTGGGTGGACGCAAAAGAGCTAGAGTTTGCACATAAAGAAAATAAAGGATCTTGGTGGACACCAACAAAGTAGTTGGAACGATACATATTTTCATACATCCATGATTTTTTCTTTGTCAATTTCCTCTTTGTGTTATATGAATGGTTGTCTAAGTTGACAACCCAGAAAAAGAATTTTCAAGGAGGAGAACCGACAAAGTGGACTCCATTTTTTATTGAGCGGTTGAAAAGAATCAATAATCCTATATCAAGAGTTGTGGAATTCTCGGTACACAGTATCATAGAGGGATATATCACTGATTTTTTTGTTGATACAATAACCTCATACGGTGAGGCCGAGAGAAAAACATTTCAAGGACCGCGCAGTCGATATCTCTCATCATGGAAGACCTGGATCAAAATGCTCATATGTGAAAAGAGCATCCTATGAATGATATATTGAATAGAAAAGAGTGGTTATGTCTTAGCAAAACCATACAGTGATATGTTCCTAGGTGAAAGTAGAACTGAACTAGAATCCGACATTTTGAGAAGCAGAAGAAGATTCTAGTCCAACAAAAGACAAAAAACTATGTTTGGAAGAGGAATTAGTAGCACAAAGCAAGAAAAAGAAGGCTGCAATTTCACATCATACCTTGACGAAGGCTCGTAGGATGAGGAAGAGGAGTATCATCCAATATCATAAGGATAAGAAGAGTCTGAAGATTCAACTGAAGCTCCGGAACAAGAACATGTACACGACTCTCCTACAGTACCATAGGTAAGATCGCGAGACCTGTCTCCAAGTATTTCTGTAAATACAAGTAGTACTAATGTTGTAAATAGAGAACAAGTCCAACTAGCCCACATTTTGTTCTTATTGTACCAGCAGTTAATACAGTACCTATTAATCCAATGGTTGGAACTGACATTAAGCTCCCAATATTCAATGGGAATGGGCTGGAAGACCCAGAACAACACTGATTTCTGTGTAATGTTGTCTAGATTGTATGACGTATCTAGGATGACAACATCAAGATTGCACAGATGATCACGACTCTACGGGGTCATGCGCTCGACTAGTATATAAAATTTTCCATAGTACCAATAGGAGTGGTCCCAAATACACTCAATGAGATTCAACTCGGATTGATTGATGAGTTTAAGAAACCGAAGTCTGAATCACAGTGCATCACTAAGGACATCAAGCAACTACCAACAGAATCTGTTTAGGACTTTGACCAGAGATTTAAGACATTAATGGCCAAAGTGAGTTTCCAAATGTCGCATGTGCAACACAAGGAATGGTTCATTGTTGCCTTATTGCCACACATCGGAATTCCTTTGATGAAATAGAAAATCGTGTCACGGATAGAGGCTCTGGAGATATCCATGAAGTTAGAAGTCTCGCCAGTTGGAGACACTAGCTCGGGCATGATGCAAATCCAGTCGTAGCTAGCCAATCTTACGGTGTAGCTCCAGGATATCCAAAGAGGAAAGGAACTTCAAGAAGAACTATGGTGTACTAGGTGCAGAATAGATGGGCACCATAAGGATGATTTCTAGGTGCTAATTAATTATGTCACAGCAGGTGAGCTCAACCTGTTAAACACCCAAAGAATTCTTTGGTGAAGAGTATGCCAAACTATAGGTCACAAGTTTGAGGAATATCTGTACTTACAAAATATTGTAACTGTATTGTAAGTTTTGTAAATCAGTAGGTCATGAAAAAAAGGACTACAGAGCACTTCAGTTGTTCAAAGAGAAGATGATGGATACCTACCTAATGAATAATGAGGAACAAATGCAAGTTGAACGAGTGCAACTTCAGTATCATCCTGTGCAATTTCAACACCAACAATATCCTCAACCACAATATCATCCAAACCAGTATCCTCAACAACAACAATACCCTTCACAAAGGGGGGAAGGAACTTTCGAGGTCGATGACAACAACCAGGAGGAGGATTTGATCGAGGAAGAGGCCAAGTTGTATGCTATAATTGTGGGATTCCAGGACAATTTTCCCAAGATTTTCAAAGTCCTACAAAAATTTTTACATATTGTAAACCATTTGATCACATTGTCGAACAGTGTCCACAGATTATTGCGTAATGGTGGGATAGAACTGTTGTTAACCCCAACCCAGTGCAGAATCATAATCCAAACCCCAATCCGAATATTCAAATGATTTTTTCCAAACCAAGACAACCCAACCTTGTTGTAGTTACAAGAGGAGGTGTTACGAGTGGAGCAGACCAAACCACACTATGGGGACATCTGCAAGTGTGATCTGCGACACAAAAGAAATCTCCACTATACGTCCAACAGGATAAGGAAGTCTTCTTGGAGACGCGACAAGATTTTTTTGATACTATTCAACCGTTGACATCAAGACAAAGGGGGGTAGGAACGTTCAAGGTCAAGGAAAACAACTAGGAGGATGATTTGATCGAGGAAGAGGCCAAGTCATATGCTATAATTGTGGGCTTCCAAGACATTTTTCCTGATATTGTCAAAGTCCTACAAAAAATTGTACATATTGTAAATCATTTGATCACACTGTCGAATAGTGTTCACAGCTTATTTCGCAATGGGGGGATAGAACTGTTGTTAACCCCAACCTAGTGTAGAATCATAATCCAAACCCCAATCCTAATATTCAAATGATTTTTGCCGAACCAAGACAACCCAACCTAATTGTAGTTACAAGACGGGGTGTTGCGACTAGAGCAGACCAAACCACATCGCAGGGACATCTGCAGGTGCAACCTATGACACAAAAGAAAGCTCCACTATATGTCCAATAGGATAAGGAAGTCTTCTTATAGGTGTGACAATATTTTGTTGATACTATTCAAGCGTCGACATCAGGTCAAGTGAGAGTTATGCCCGAAATATTTGAACACTTATCAGGAAGCCACCCACTAAAAAGTTTAGTAAGCTCGAGGATTTTTTCAAAAGTTGTTTAGCACTAATCCATGAAAAATATGTTTTCATAGAGTTGAAATCCCTCATAGAAGACAACACAACATATTTGTGCCCTGAAAGAAGATTCAACCAAGTCGGAAGCAAACGGAAGACAAGTCGAGAATTGCGAATGACTACACAGATAGAAAATTATGATATGGAATACATCATACTCGACTTGGGCTCATATGTCAACATATTGAAAAGATAGATATGGGAAAGCATGAACATTTCAGGAAAGCATGAACAACCTGCAATTGGACTGGTCTCCTATTTATCTAAGGCTTGCAAACTAGTCGAAGGTTCTACCAATTGGTAGACTGTCCCAAGTACCCGTGGACATTTAAGACTTGGGAAAATATGCTGACTTCGAGGTCATTGACATTATTGATGACACAAACCCCTATCCTTCATTTCTAGGGATTTAATGGGAAATAGACAACTAAACCATCATAAACTTGAAGAAAAGGATCATGTCTTTTGAATATTTTGAAATGAGAGTGGTTGCGCTCATTGATCCCCTTGAAGGACAGTGATATGTGGATCTTGTGCATAGCAAAGGGAAAGAGAACTATCTGGACTAGATATATAACATTCTATCTTCAAAGAAAGATTATATTAACCTGACAACTGATGAAAACTTGAGTTGGTATAGCATGAGTTCGTGTACGTCCAACTAAGGCGAGGCCCTAGAAAATTGGACGAACAGGTTACATGAAGTTTCCATGCGAAGATGTGTGAGAATTACAAAATATGTTCAAGGGGTAGGATCCAAAGAAATTATGTTGCCTCCATATGAAGGACTGACTAACCTTGTATCCTTCTTGGAAGAATTTGAAGAAAAGGTCACAGAATCACAACAACTATCCACTCTCGACCATGTGTTGAAAGCTACACCTGCTAGATGGTGGGGTACACATAAAAAATCCATCTCTGAATAGATGCAATGTATAATTCTCATGGAGATCAGACTTGGATATTAGATCAGCTATGTTGATAAAAGATACACAAGATTTTCAAATCCTAGAAAACATATTGAGAACTATTGGACGGCTTGGAAAGCATACCCACGATAGGAATGGGTTTACCGATTCATCCACACCTTGGAAATGGTGCTGAGACGTTGGTACAACTCAGAGGAGTTGCGACAAGGAAACATTGAATGCAAAATTTTAACTTTCAACTTTACCCAGACATTTGAATTTGCAAGTGAACATCCAACCGTGGATGTTGCATTATACGTACTAAAGGAGGAAATATTTGCGAGATGACCATTGCGGACGAAGACCTCCATCAATATAGAAAAAATTCACATAACTACATATCCTGGTATAATATCACGATACATCCGAGGGATAGTGACCCAGCCACCATAATCTCCATGTGTTAGAAGGGATGTGCAAAGTGGAAAGAGGTCGCACGTGTGAAAATACACAGCACCTTGCTAGAAAGGACATTAAAAAAATAGCTGTAAAAAAGGGAAAAGACAGGACGATGTTGCATGCAATGCACCATCCAAAGGAGAGAACTTCGGTTAAAAATAGAAAAATCCACAAATATCACACTATCATAGCGCAGTACCATGATTGGTACGAAAAGTAAGTAAAACCATTGACAACGTATTTGTCAGCCATTAATTTGGAAATCCCTGAAGAACCTGATGCTATACCTTGTAGTGATAACCTCCATAAATGACAATAGTCATATTTCCAAAATCTAGCTCAGTGACGGCATGCCGAGAAAATTTCCTTAAATACCCAAGCTTCTGCCTCGAGTTGTTAGTACCGTCCACTCGTGTGATGGGAAAATACCAAAAAGTTGTGGTTCCACAATTTGCATTATTACCATTTCCCAAATCTTTGTATTGAAAACCTGAACCAATGAGTGTTATAGGTAACTCCATGTTATAATAATCAACCCATATTTACCTACCTTAGACATTAATTAAATCATTTTCTTCTTATTACCTAGTTTCCTAGATTCCACTCTATGCTAGTTGCCTTATACATGTCCTAGAAGTCAACACATGATAAAATGGAGTCATGGAGCACTTGGAAAACATCCTAGAAACCCATTTTAGCATGTCTCCTTTATTCCAAATCCTCCAAATTGCATATCTGCTTTTTTCTGAAAAGTTGTCTGTTTTATTGAGATTTAAGGCAAAAGGAAAAGCTAGACTAGGTGTAGTTGACTTGTTTTTTTCCCACATCATCCTCCCTCCTTTTATCCTAATAAAAGCATGTATGAGTTGTATTTCCATCCCTCTTTATCTTTCCTACTTGACTTAGCCAATTCGTGACCATCTTGGTGGATTTGGAAACAGCTTTATGCACCTATGGGGGATTTGACTAGATTTAGTAAGCCTACTTTTTGACCTTTTCGAATGGAATCTCTATGCATTCGAATATCTCATGTAATTATATATTGCAGTAGCCTATTACTTCACAAGGTTTTCTATTGTACACTTACTGAATACATATTAGTGTTATGCTCCAATTTCAGTCTCCTTTGGTGTAAATTTTGCATGTTTTATTAGCAATTTTGTGAGTGTAATTGTTCTATCTCTTAGGTTCAATTTCCACATGGTATCAAATCCTTTGTAGATCGATTTATCTCCTTCCATATTGCTATTTTAGGTTGGACATCTTGACTAGGAGCATATTTTGTTGACTAAAGGGCACAATTTCTGAGCTATGGACCAATCTTAGAAGATCATCTTGACTCCATTCAATTTCTTTGAGTGGAAACCTGAGATGGAGTTATTGTTGAGAGTGAAATGATAATGGAAACTAAGGCAGATCCCAATGCAACTGCAGAGAAAATAAAATGGCACAACAGGAGTTATGAGGCCTATGGTCTTTTGTGTCTAAGCATTTCAAGAGACCTCCTCTTCCATCTTGATGGATTAACATCACCTAATGAAGTGTGGGAGAATATTGTAGATATTTTTGGGAATATAGATGAGATGAGAGGACATCAAATCAAGAATGAGCTGATCTCCTTGAGTCCCAGTAGCTTTGAATCCTTGCAGCTCTATTTTTCCAAGTTTAAAGCCCTTGTTTTGTAGCTAAAACAGTGTGGAATTGAAAAGAAGGAAGAGCAACTAGTTTTGGCCATACTCTCTAATATTGGCCTTGACTATTCAGTGTTTGTTTTGACCTTCCATTCCACCAAGTTGACAGCTCGATCCTGGAAGATGCCTAAGCTTGCAGAGTTCATGGAATCCCTCACATTGGAACAAGATAAGTTGGTGATGATGGGCACCATCAAATATTCCAAAGACTAAGATCTGGTTGCTGGAGATTCAAGGGTGGATTCAAAAATCAAGAAAAAATATAAAAAGACACCTGAGCAAAAGAGAGACAAGAACAAGTCTCAAGAGGAGCCCCAAGGTTCGAAGAAGAACAAAGGAGAAATGAGCAAGTGTGCATACTGCAGTAAGGGATATCATCTTGAGAGCTCTTGTATGAAGAAGCAAATTGACATGTTGACCCAACTCCTGGAGAATAATAACATCTCTGTTCCTTATTGCTCAAAGAAGAGGGAAGCAGGATCAAATTCAGAGGACAGAGAGAGAGTACATGCCTTGGTTGCTAGCACATCAAGCTCACCTAGCTTCATCATAGACTCTGGAGCTTCTAGACATATGGTTTCGACAAAAGAGGAATTCTACTCTCTTGACATGTCGAAAGGTCCACCAATAGTTTTGAGAGATGACTCTCTCATTGACAGTTTGGGGAAGGGAAGGATTGATCTTGACCATGGTAATTTCAATAATGTATTGTATGTTCCAGGTCTTGCTTCTAATATCTTGTCAGTGTATCAGATGACTCACACTGGGTCTCCAAAGAATGTCATCTTCTCCCCTAATGATGTTGAAATAATTGATATTTCAAATGGTAAAGTCATAACAAAAGGTGTTGTTGATCACACTTCAAAGGTATACATGTTTTCCCATTTTCTACCCTACTCAAACCCCTCTGCTCTTCTGATTCATGCTAATGAGGCAAGAAATATTTGGCATGAAATATTTGGCCATCTTAACTACAAGTATCTTTCTAATTTGAGTGAAAAAGATATGGTCATAGGGTTACGAAATATCAAGTTTTCTAAGGGAGTCTATCAAGGTTGTATCCTAGGAAAACACCAAGAGCACAAGTATGAGAGAGCTAGTCATGAGAGAACCTATACACCTCTTGAGTTGATCCACAGTGAAATTTTTGGTCTATTCCCTCATATGTCCATGATTCAATCCAAATATTCATTGACCTTCATAGATGACTTTTCCAGGTATTGTTGGGTTCGCTTCCTAAAGCATAATTCTGAAGTTTTTTACCTCTTCAAAGTCTTTAAAGCCTTGGTTGAAAACCAGTCTGGGAGGAAAATAAAGATCCTTATATATGACAATGGTGGTGAGTATATCAAGTATGAGTTCATTCAGTATTGTAAAGATGCAAGTATTCAGATGCAGCATTCGATTCCTTACACACCACAGCAAAATGGTGTTGCTGAGAGAAAGAACAGGTCACTGAAGGAGATGGCAACCTGCATGATGGAGGCTAAGACTTTGCCACCAAATTTTTGGGCTGAGGCTATAAAATGTCATCCTACATCTATAATAGGGTGCCTCATAAGTAGCTTGATGGTATGACTCCTTTCGAAGCTTGGAGTGGGCACAAGCTAGATGTGACCCATTTCAGGATTTTTGGCTCAAAGGCTTGGGCTAGAATTCCAACTTAAAAGAGGAAGGATTTGCAGCCCCAAATCCAAGAGTAACTATTTGTTGGGTATTCTGAAGATTAAAAAGGGTACAATCTGATCAACTTAAGCACAAACAAAGCCTTCATTGAAATAAGTGTTCAGTTCCAAGAAGAGCCTTTAGTAGCAGTTGAAGTTGGAGAGTCTTTTTCACCACCAGATCCATTGATTGTAAGTGGAGAGACTAATGAGTTTGTTGATTCTGATATGTATGATAATGACGATTTGATTACAGATCCTAACAGTCCTACAAGACCAAAATTGGCAGCAAATACCATTCATGCAGCTGGGGAACTAGCTGGAAATCCTAGTGACACTAGGAGGACTATATCTCAGTTTGAGAGTGCCCTTTGTGTGAAATATCCTCTATTTGCTGAGAAGTTCTATCTGATGGTTGAATTATATCCAAAGACATATGAATATGTAGCAGATGATCCAATATGGAAAACATCCATCAAAGAAGAATTCAGCTCGCTCCAGAAGAACAACACTTGGGAACTGGTTGATCTTCCCCCTAGGAGGAAGCTAGTTCAATGTAAGTGGGTTTTCAAGACCAAGTTTTCTGCTGAAGGTTCACCTTTGAAATATAAGGCAATATTGGTAGCCAAGGGATACTCATAAGTACATGGTAGTGACTACAATGAAACCTTTGTACTAGTGCCAAAGATGGACTCCATAAGACTAGCTTTAGCCAATATTGCAGCTTCGAAGCAGTGGGAGGTACATCACATGGATGTGAAGTGTGCTTTCCTAAATGGAGATCTCACTGAAGAGATTTACATGAAGCAACATGAAGGGTTTTTTTCTAATCCATATTTAGTGTGCAGGTTAAAGAAATCATTGTATGGGCTCAAGCAAGCCCCCAGGGCTTGGTATGCCAAGATTGATGGCTTTCAGCTGTCATTGAGTTTTGTTCGATGCAAGTCTGATCCTAATGTCTATTTGA
The DNA here is from genome assembly GCA_001517045.1 of Pseudotsuga menziesii. Lineage (NCBI taxonomy): Eukaryota > Viridiplantae > Streptophyta > Pinopsida > Pinales > Pinaceae > Pseudotsuga > Pseudotsuga menziesii. The sequence goes on along the minus strand of LPNX010501076.1, from coordinate 196,179 downwards.
ATATGATTCATGGTTCTTTGATGATTATTGTCTTGTATGTGGATGACCTTATTATTACAGGAAGTTCAAAGAAATATATTTCCTCCTTGAAGGATGCAATGAACCATGCATTTTCTATGATAAATTTGGGATTGTTGAGCCAATTCTTGGGTCTCGAAATTGCTCAATCCCAACATGGAATCAAAGTACATCAGTCCAAGTATGCCTTAGATTTTTTGAACAATTTCAACATGAAATATTTCAAGCCAAGAAATACTCCCTTCCTTTCAGGAGTTAAGCTTGAAGAAGTAGGTTTATCTCCTATGGTAAATAATACACTGTATAGGTAGTTGATTGGGTTTTTGCTTTATCTTACACACACTCGACCTGATATATCTTATGTAGTTAGTGTGGCTTCAAGATACATGTATCAGCCTCATGAGATCCACTAGAGAGCATCCAAAAGGATCCTAAACTTTTTTCAAGGAAAAAGAACACATGGGATCTTCTACAAAGCAAAATCTGATCTTGATTTGATTTGATTGGGTTTACTGATAGTGATTAGGCAGGTGACAACACAGATCGAAAGTTAACATCAAGATATGTGTTCATGCTTGTAGAAGGACCAATCAGCTGGTTAAGCAAGAAGCAGAGTGCCATAGAACTCTCATCTATAGAAGCAAAGTATAGAGGAGTTGTAAATGCAACAACTCAATGTTTGTGGTTGCAGGGAATACTTGGAGAATGTGGCTTCGAATCATATTTTTCAACTATTATATACTATGGTAATCAAAGCACCATTCAAATCTTCAATGATATAGTTTAGAGAAAACAAACCAAGCACATTGAGATCCATATGCACTACATCAGACAACTTGTGCATGATGGTACCATTCATGTACTCTTCTGTGCATCTTCAGAACAAGTAGCAGACATCTTCACCAAAGTTTTTTGTGAGAAGAAATTCAACAATATCAAATCATTGTTGGGGATTGCTGATCATGATGTGAAGCATGATTGATGACAATATTTCCAAATTTTGTTTTTCTATCCATGTTTAAGGGAGGATTTTCCCACTGGATTTTTGCCTCTTTCCTTGGTTGTATGGACAAGTAGTATGTAAAAAATGACTAAGCCTTGTTGCTAGGCCCTATAGTTTTCTAATATTTAACCATAAATTAAGGATTAAGGGGGGTGTTTAGAATAATCAACCCATAGTTACCTACCTTAGACATTAATTAAATCATTTTTGTCTTATTACCTAGTTTCCTAGATTCCACTCTATGCTAGTTGCCTTCTAAATGTCCTACAAGTCAACACATGCTAAAACTGAGTCATGGAGTGCTTGGGAAACATCTTCAAAACCCATTTTATCATGTCTACTTTATTCCATATTCTCCAAAGCTCATATCTACTTTTTCTGAAAAGATGCTTGTTTTATTGAGATTTAAGGCAAAAGGAAAAGCTAGACTAGGTGTAGTTGACTTGTTTTTTTCCCACGTCATCCTCCCACCTTTTCTCCTAATAAAAGCATGTATGAGTTGTCTTTCCATCCCTCTTTATCTTTCCTACTTGACTTAGCCAATTCGTGAGCATCTTGGTGGATTTGGAAACTGCTTTATGCACCTATGGGGGATTTGACTAGATTTAGTAAGCCTGCTTTTTGAACTTTTCGAATGGCATACCTATGCATTCAAATATATCATGTAATTATATATTGCATCAGCCTATTACTTCATAAGGTTGGATATTGTACACTTACTCAATACATATTAGTGTTATGCTCCAATTTCAATCTCCTTTGGTGTAAATTTTGCATGTTTGATTAGTAATTTTGTGAGTGTAATTGTTTTATCTCTTGGGTTCAATTTACACACTCCATGAGAAGAAACCAGTTCATCTATTTTATGATATTCAATATTAACTCCCCTATGACAATCCTAGCTGCCAATAGTCCAATGCATAATCGTACAGGACATAGAACCCCAAGGAACCAGACCCGACCGACTATGGGTCATGTTCCTCCACGATCCAATGAAAAATGTAGAGTATAGGATTCCTAATCGGAATGAGAACCTAAGGATAAGAAAACAATGAAGAAGTCGAGGAATGAAGAATCCCCAGCAACACCACTGACCCGGGAGGAGCAAGAAGACTTTGAAACCAAGAACCTGCTACCTCCTTATCGACCACCAAGAAGGACTGATGCGCCACCAGTTACCATCCTTGTTGCTGGCCATGTAACACTGGTCACGCATAAGAAACCAAAAGACATGGAGGTCCTGCACAATATCATGCTTCAGTTCGCTAACTTCACCTTTCAATACTCAAACACCGGTGTTGTTAAAGAATTGGAAAGGTGAAATTACATGAAACTCATCCAGGATGCCCCAGAATTTCCAAATCGCTTTGTCCCAATGCAGTGGGAATGTGGACTCGAGTAGTCAGGGTTGCTATCACTACTCTTCATGCCAAATTTTGGCCAAATTAGAGAAGTGGATACCTATGTAAAATATTTACGGGTAGTATTTCATGCAAGATTCCTATGGCTAGACAAGACACACTCAATTGATGTTGATCTCATTTCACCAATCACAGGATTTCCGCAACTTAGACAGGATGCTGAAGTGACATTTTGGGAAGGAAAGTGCCCAGACAAGATTACACAAACTCGGGAAAAATATAGCATGGCTAGCTCTGGTGAAGAATTTCTAATTTCATCCATCGAGGACCCTGCTACTCGCATGGCAACCACAATTTTTACACACAAACTCCTCTGTGTCTCAAACCCCCACCAATGTACTATAGGGGTACTAATACTGGCTACACTATGTGTAGAAGGAGTGCAATTCAATCTATCCATTTTTTTGTTGAATGAGTTGCTCCGATATGTTGCTTCAGCATAGGACGATGGTACCCCTTTCCACTATGCTTGGTTGATAATTTTGATCTCCTTTATTGTATGGTATGACCCTACAGAGTATCGGTAGGTAGACATACCTGTCCTATTCCACGGAGTGCGATACCAAAACTTATGGTTCTCTCCTGATGAAGGCCAACAGCTGAGTAGCAACACTCAATTCTTTATTCATAATGAAACCTTGAGAAATGTGGTGAAATTGGAGGTAATACAGAGTGGAACTACAAAATCTATATTTCAGCATGTTGTCAATTTTCAGTTAGCAACCCACTATGTGTACATCCAAGCATGCAAAGACCCCTAGAATCAGTGGTTACCCACATAATATATTCTCACATCCAAGGTTCTAGAAATCATTGTCCAAGATTGGCTAAAGGATTTGCAACATCCGAGCTCACCACCTATTCAAGAGAAGAGTACCTAGCAAGACGATGCAACAATGCCCAACAATGCTCAGACCATTCAGCCCCAGCCTGAGACGCCACTGTAAACCCAGCAAACAGAGCCTCGGAATGGAGAAGCTCAACCAGAATTGTCGCAGAAAAAGAGAAGGGCTAACAAAGTGGTGAATACTTATGGTATGGATGAGGAAGAAATCGTAGCCCTTGTAGAGGCCTTGGAAAGATCTATGCAACTGTGATTTGATGGCTCTTGCAAGCAGTAGAGCTAGTGTACTACTACTATCACAGATAGGTTAAATCACGTCGAAAAAACAATTGAAGCAATTAAAATCGTAGTGGAGCGCATGTCGCGGGTAACCCCATCGCAGGATGCCCCTGGTGCATCGAACACACAAGAAACCCTGTGTCCCAGACAGGACCACCCCAACAAGGTCTAGTTAGGCACAGAAGTGCTGGAATTTGGACCTCCAGACCCCAGCAAGGTACATAATAATACTTCCTCGGTATTCCTATATTTTTTGAAGGTCCAATTGAAGGATGTACATGCTCTATAGAAACAAGTGGTTACATATATCCAAATATGGGTAACTACTCTTGACAAACAAGTAAATAACTCAGTCAAGGCTCTTAGAAAACTGAGTGCCAAAATGAATAGGACTACCCAGGAGGCAAACAAAGAAGAAGAAAGTAAGCAGAAGCTCACCCATGTCATTAATACAGTTTGTTCAAATGTGGCTGATGAGGAAATCTCACATGATATGCCATTAGAGGACAAGGTCCTTAGGTTGGGAAAGATAGACAATGACCTTAAGAAGAAGTTAATTGAATTAGAAGTGTAATAGATCCCCATCACCCTGCTAGAAATGCTGGAAAGCCGACGTGATGCATCCACGCAGGCTATAAAATGGGTACAAGAAATAGAACAAATATTTGCTAAAGTCGTCGACCAATTCTCCCAGATTTGGGAGACTATGCTAGATGATGAGTAATTGTAGAAGATTTCAAGTGGTATCACTATGCTGGAATCAAATATCGCGTAGATGCGAAATTAAATAAAGCAGCTTCCACTGGAGCAGAAAAAGGTCAAAACCACAGAAATGCGTAGCCTATAACAGCAAACCACTGCGTTGCACGCACAGCAGCAACAACGCAAGGAAAAGGTCCAAGAGCTACAGGTAGAAGCAGAAAGGGTCACAGGGCTAATGCAACCTATGAACTAGAAGGTGTGCGACGTCACAGCCTTAGTTGAAAGTAACATGCCGAAACACCTGAATTTCAACCTAGTGAAGCACATGTAGAAAGTTGAAGAAGAAGTACGCATAGAAAAATAGAAGTTGTTGGAAATCATGGAATATTTTCATAGCAAAGTTCGCGTAAGTCAATTTATGGAGCAGTAGCTTGCGTGGCTCGGGACGAGCCACAGGTGAGTGTTGGTGACCTATTGGGCCTGGGATAGAAGGGAAGAATTCACATAGAATTCTTCCTAAGTAAGGAAAGAGGAGTACAAGGAAGAAGAGGAAGGACATGTGACATGGTAGACAACATCGAAGAAGAGGCGAAGGATGTTGCCACAAAAGAGGGAAGATAAGGAGAAAGGTAAAGAGAAGGTGCGGGATGAGGAAGCTACGCTAGTTTTTGTAAGCTATGATGGAAGTACATAGCAAGAGATGTGATGACCTGGCAGAATATTCGCGGAAGCAGGCATACAGATAAGGTAATGGCCAGAAAGTGACAGTAAGGCATGATGCTGAGGAAGCAACAACCCTTAGATATTGTGGCTACAAGCTTTCCTGGAGCCAGTAGAAACCACACGCGTAAAGACATTTTTGTAATTCATGTCGATAGCGCCTTTTAGTTCATATATTGCTAGAATAGGAAAGACAACTTGTGGGCTGAGGATAGTAAGTCGGATAGGATAGCAACTGAAGATGAGTCTGTTAGTGTTTGTATCGAGTCATTATTGAGTATGTAACAAGCATGTATGGGAATATATCGAGTCTGTAATAAGCCTACAAAAGGAGAAACCCAAGCTGTAAATGGGTTAGTCGGTCAATTAGTTAGCCTATTAGATAGTTCTTATTTATAATCTTTTTGAGCTAAGTAAAGGATACAACATTTTTGAGTAGTTAACTTTGGATAGTTGAGTGCATCAGAGAAGTGGGTCTATACCTGAGTGTGCAGACAGGTAGAGAAGATCAAGTCGATCCAAGCTATGTGCGGATCGTTAAGTAGGAGTAGAGTAGAGCAATAAAGATAGAGAAGAATAGAGAGAATGAGAGGGAGAAGAGGTCTATACAGATAGAATAGAAGATCTTGGACAGAGTCTGTAGCTTTATTTACGAAAAAAAAGGTGTATCTATTTCCTCATGTTGATGCCAGATGAAGAGCACCTTATGGTTCTCTCCTAGATGGCTTTCCACGTTACATGTTGTGTATATTTGTGATTTTTGAGTAGCTTAGACAGATGCATAATTATTGTATTTAATGATTGATTGGTTGTTGTGCTTATGAGAATAATTGTATGAATGTTGGATTTTGAGTAATGAATAAGGCTATATTGTCTGTCCCCTACACATTTAAGTAATACTACATAAGAAGGCCACATCATATCCCATGTTAATAGAGAACGTGCAAACCACCAACCCACTTCTTGGTCTTCATTGGAAAACCTTGGCGCAAAGCCAAGTACATAAAACGCCCTCTCACACAAACTACGGAAACATGGTTCTGGAAGTTACCCATAAGAACTGAGATATCTCAGGTGAGACGGCATCTGTGTCGCAGGTGCTGTCAGCTGGGCCTTGCTTTATCGGGTCGATATCTTGGGCTTTGTTGCGCTGACCATAGAGAGGGAGCTGAACGTGGGTCGCAAGGGGGAAAAGACCAACAAATTACGTTTATAAATATTATCAAGATAACGAAATTTTATTTGGGAATAAAATACACTTGAATGAAAATTCAAGGGGTAAATATTTATTTGAAAGGAAAGGAAATTGAGAACTTGAAGGATCTAGTTTATGATAAGTAGGAAAAACATATCAACAAGTACACAACCCTTATTATTGGGAGGGGTCATACAATAAACCAATAAATGATTGAATGATATTTTTGTGTTGTCTATTCAATATGATTACTAGTGCAACATGGACAACACATTAATTACAGGACAAACAAATATGTATATCTGTAATTCCCATGAAACTTCCTTAGGAAACAAAACAATTTTGTGAGAAGTCAATTACCTTATATGATCCATTAGCTACTCTCAAGAAATTGTTAGATGGGAAATCCCATGTGATGGATGACTTATTCTATGAAGTTTACAATACCACAAGGGAAATGAGTGAGTTGGACCTTCTACAACTCTAAATAGAATCACTACAAATGTAGTCACATGATCTAGATATTAACCATGGGTTCATCAAAATAATAACCATAGGAGGGGACACTTGAGATTGTCTCTAAATGAAGGTCAATCACGCTACTCAATACTTCCTAGAATATTATGTTTAAGGCATCAACAATGTGACTAAATCCTAGTACAACTTAATATTTTTTGGTCAGAGTAGATAAGCCTGATTTGAGGGAACTACATTCTAAAAAGATTATTAATGTTTGGGAAGGAATTTAAGTAGGATTCAACCTCTTCACTAGATGAGCAATCCATCCATATCGATATTGAAAATATTGCGACAATGTAGCATGGTCATTCATCATAGTAGTGGAAGCTTTGGTTCTTGAGGAATCTCTCCATAATTTGGTGTAAATTAGAGGAGGTGGGTTCATTATTTTACATTTGAAAAGGATGTATGTTGTCCCTAGAATTATATGTGCTCATTCTAAAAGAAATCAATTAACTCTTGGACCATAAAGTGGGATTGGTCTTGATAAAGAGGATCCCTCTTCTTGAACAAAAAGTAAGCCAATCGGTTAATGACAATTTTCCATGTGATTCACTTATTACAATTCTTAAGGGTCATACTTTTGAATTCAATGCTAAAAAGGTCAAGTAAACAAATTCTTGTGGGTTTGGTTCAAAGAAAAGTATTAGTTAAGGTTTGAATGGTTTTTATTGTGGGTGGGACACCACTTGGAAACAGGCTTTCTTTCTTCAAAGTTTGAATACCATGTTACCATTGTATGAGTGAGCAAAACACTAAACATATCTTCTAGTTAGAATCCCTTTCAGAAAATTTATATTGGAGGGGTCTCTTTTCCAGTTATTTCTTCTAGCTTCTATCACATGGAAAGGTGCTCCCTTAGGGGATAAGTTATCTTAATCCTTTGATTTCAACTTATCTTGGACGCTTATGTGGTTTGAAATGATTTACTTCTATGGAAGAAGTGCAATGATTTTATATTAAATAAGCATGAGCATTCATACACCCTCACATAGTATGGTAGTGCATTAACACATGTTAGTCTATCTTTGTAGATTATTTAAAGTTGTGAAAAAATAAGACTAGAAGATGGACCATCTATAATAATTACTAAAGTATTTGGGAGACAACACTTTTATGATAATTTGAGAGCCTCTTCAGCTCTCTCGACTTGTGACAACTCAACGAATATCTTTGAGATGGAAAATTGGTGAGAAAAAACCTAAAGCAGGTATGTGGTATGTTGTTTACACTTGTTGCACAGGGAAAACTCCAGCATTGGTACTTTCTATCTTAGAATATCCTAAACCTCCACAGACTAATGATGGATGAGAGTGATTGATTAATAACATGCCTATAACCACTAACTAGAGATTGACCTTGGGTGATAACCATCCCCGTCCCCATCCCCATCGCCATCCCCAGCGGCAGCTTTATTGTCTACCAATTTTATGCATTTAGTTTTAATCCATGTACCACCTTAGACTTCAATACTTTATTTTATAAGGCTCTCACCTTTGGAGTGTTCTGCAATGAACATTCTCTGTCCAATATCATTATAAATTTTTTTTAAACATAAAATTAATTTTTATGAACATTTTCTCCAATATCATTATATTTTTTTTTAAACATGAAATTAATTTTTATTTTAAAAATTAAGTCATTTAAACCTTGTTGTTATGAATTATTTAAACCTTCTTATTCCTTATCAAAGGATTCTAGGCTTAGCTCTAACTCCATAATAACGGGTGATTTTAGCATCAAACTATGCATTATATTATTTCCTTAAATGAATGATTATATCTATAAGTGAATGATAGGTCGACGGCATACTATGTCTATATCACTCAATCAATATATCATACTGAGATAAAAATGTTATTGAACACATTTACTTTTCATAAAATCAAGTGAGCAAATTCAGATACCAATTCAATTCTGAGGCAAAATCGGTTTGCCAAGCGTGGGTGGCGAGATCAAGGAATTAAATAGCCCGAACAAGCCCTGAAACACTCATATATCAAACAGTCTCGGCGTTTGAAGTTTCTGAATCCACAAATGAATATGTAGGGAATATACATGCAGGAAGTGGCAGCAGGAGGGGATGCCGCCTATACAAGAGGAGAAGAGCGCGATGACTGGGTGTGCCCTAATCCAGGATGTGGCAACGTGAACTTCGTTAGGAGAGAGCAGTGTAATAATTCAAGGGCAGGTGGTGAACAGGCTGGTGGTAGTACTAGTGGTGAACAGGATGATTATCATGAAAACCTTGAATATGGAAAAAATACTGATGGTGCTGGAGATGGTTTCTATATACAAATCCAAGAAACGTGACTAGCGATTCTTCTATGGTACCAGAAACAGCAAAACAATGTGATGAGAAGTGTGGAGAAACTTGTGACAATTCTCGAATTTACATCTCCAACTTACCTCTTGATGTAACAGCTAATGAGCTTCGAGATCTATTTGGAGGAATTGGGTAGGTTGCAAGACTCAAGCAGAAGCGCGGTTACAAAGACCAGTGGCCTTGGAGCATCAAAATATACACAGATGAGGCTGGTAACAACAAAGGGGGCGCAGTTTTGACTTACGAAGATCCTTCGGCTGCACACTGTGCATGCGGTTTTTATAATGGTTACATGATGAGAGGTCACAAGATAAGTGTAACGATGGCACAAAAATCTGCAGCAAATGCTTCAGGTCCTCAAGCTAGTTATGGTTCTGGAGCGGGAGCTGGTAATGCAGGAAGAGACGATTTTGGAAACCGAAATAAGGACAGTTATGGTGGCGATAAAAGCAGAGACAGGAATGCAGTTGGAGATGATAAAAACCGAGACAGGGATGGTAGGGATAAAAACAGAGACAGGCATAGTGGAGATGAAAGCAGAAACAGAAGGCATGGTGGGGATAAAATCAGAGACAGGCATGGTGGAGATAAAAACCGAGACAGGCATGGTGGAGATGGAGGCAGAAAGAGAAGTAGAGATGGATCCGTTGGAGAGAGAGGTAGTTCTGGTGGATCTGACAGGCATCCTAGGGGAGGGAATCGCTCAAGGCCTTATTGAAATGCATGATTAAAGTAGAACCTATAATATTAATTCAGAATTCTATAGCAAAACCGGGTTGAAGTGTGTGTATTGTTCGTGAACTTTCAAAGCTGAAGTTAATTTCCAAACTTCAATATAACGGAACAATGCAGGGATAGCTGGTATAGATGGTGACAAGTAGCGGTCAGTGGATGATGACAAGTAGCCGTAGGTAGGAGATTTATAATTTTGAAATTGTTTTCTTTAGTGATTGTGATAATAATTTAATTTTAAATTTGTTAAATATCAAATTAATCTATAAAGAAAAAGTTTATTGTTTCTTAATGTTATTTTAATACATCAATTTTTATATTTTTCATTGAAAATTAATTTTTGAAAATACTTTATTACTATGTTGAACATAAATTATTTTAATATATTTTGTGCAAAATTTTATAAGCCATTATTTTAGAATTAGGTGATGGGTGTAACATTTTTCAAATTACTCTTTAGATATAGAGATTTTGTAAAGTAAAGTTATCAACAATAATAATAATTTCATTGAAAAACTTTGACATAAAACACCTTCTGAGACAAAGTCATAATAAAGAATTGTGAAAAATAATTAAAAAAAATCATAAAATATATAAAATTAATAATTAAAACTTAAACTCCTATTTATAAAGCAAGAAAGTGATCAAATTTCTTGATTTTAACATATAAAAAGAATTCACATCATGGATCTCTCTCCATGCTTGATAAATTCTAGTTTAATATGGATTTATGTTGGTTTAGTACAATTTACTCTAATTAAAACACAATCATAATCATCATATCCAACCTATTAGTCATGTTTAACACTATAAAGACCAAAACTCCTAGTCCAACAAAAGCTAACAATGTGATTTAAAAAATCTACCATTTCTCTATGTTCACATTGTCACCTCTACTTATTTAATAAGGTTATATAGTTGTTCTTAATAAGGTTATATTGTTGTTCTTAGCAGGTAAGAGATATGAACAAGTTGGAACCAATTTATTTATAATTCCAAATTTTTTCAACTAAATTAAAGATTATTTGTTCATATTTATCATTTTATGTTAATTTCTGTAAAAATAATCTAAATATGAGGTGAAATATATCACACTAAATTAAACACCCATATTATAATCATTTTCATATTAAGAAATCCTTGTAACTAAAAAGATGTACCAAACTTTAACAACATTTTATATATAAGATTTGCATAACTATATTTTATCCATTTCAACTCTTTTTAAAATAATAAGATTGATGGATGTGTATATAAACCACATTTGAAAATGTGGTACTACACACCTACTTCCAAATCAAACTCCACTAAAACACAACCATATGTATAGTGATAAACAAAATTTACCCCTCCATTCATAATCACATTGTCTTACATGCTAATAAATTAGATGAGAAAATATAAGTATTCATTTCTTTTCAGCATCCATAAAATGACAATATTGCAAATTTAATGCACTTACATCAGCCATGTTAGTGTATAGTCATCTAACTAATCCATAAAACCCATCGGGATTTATCGCTTGCAACGAATGAGGGGCGGTTTAAACCCTTGGAATGGACTAATACCCTCTTGTTGACCCGAGTGCATAGTTTTCGAACCAACAATACCATAAAACCATTATGGACACCAATCCTTAATACAGGTTTTGGAAAACAAGGCCATGTTATGTACCCATTTACAATAGAATAATCAACACATGTTCATGGAGCCCATGATGAGAAAATAATCTCAAAGAGCCAAAACAAGATTGTGTGCAACCACTTATTGGAAACAGAGAGGACAACTCTTTGTGATGCCTAACTAAGAATGAAAAAAAAGACTTTCACTCAATATTTATAGAAAAAACTCAGCCAATAGCCTCTTTAAAATAAATTGGAAAAAACGACTATGTCAAAATCCTTCCAACAACTAAATATGGTGATTAATAAAGAGATATAAAAATCCCATCTTGTGAACTAAGAAAAACAATAGGAACATGAAAACCCATGACAAACTCAACTGAAAATCCAAAAATTATAGATATGGGACCATTATCCAACTTTCATGGGCCGAAGAGAGGGGAAAAAAGAGATCCCAAATACGATGTTGAAGAAACCATTCAGAAGTCAATACATAATCCTAGCAAAAGGTTATCTATGGTAAAGAAAATCATGGACATCATGGATAATTCGTTCTACAATCGACTCGAACAACTCTCTCAAGGGCATTCACAAAGTAAGCACACAGATCAAACTAAAAGTCAAATATGGAAATTCCATTGAAAAACTTCAGACATAAAACACCCTCTCACACAAATCGAAGGACATAAAACACCCTCTCACACAAACTACGGAAACATGGTTCTGTCAGATACCTATAATAACTGATATATCTCAGGTGAGACGACATCTGTGTCGCAGGTGTTGTCGACTGGGCTTTTCTCTGTCGAGTCGATATCTTGGGCTTTGTTGCACTAACCAGACAGAGGGAGCTAAACCTAGGTCGCAGAGGGGAAAAGGCCTACAAATTAAACTTATAAATATGATCAAGATAACAAAATTTTATTTGGGAATAAAATACACTTGAATGAAAATTCAAGGGGTAAATATTTATTTGAAAGAAAAGGAAATTGAGAACTTGAAGGATCTAGTTTATGATAAGTAGGAAAAACATATCAACAAGTACACAACCCTTATTATTGGGAGGGGTCATACAATAAACCAATAAATGATTGAATGATATTTTTTCATTGATTATTCAATATCATTACTAGTGCAATATGGACAACACATTACACTACAACAAATCTTAGAATTAGCATCCCATTTAGCGTCCCTTTATAGTGTAATTTTTGTTTACATTGAGTTGTTAAACTAAATGCTAAATGGGACATGTCATGAACAAAACTTAAAGCATCTCAAAAAAAGTCTTTGTTTTCTTCCTAGATAGCATCCTTTATGACATCCAAAATATCATCTGTTTTTTTGCTTCCAAAATAACATCCAACTTTGCTTCCTAAACAACGGCAAGGTTTGTTTCCTAAATAACTTAATATTTTTCTTCCTAGAGAGCATCTATTTTTGCATCCTAAATGGCATCCCTATTAACACCATATTTGCATCCTTAATAGCACCATGTTAGCATCTAAGTTTGCATCTATTTTCACGCCATATTTGCATCCAAATTAGCATCCAATATTGCATCCATTTTTACTACCACTTTAGCATCCCATTTTGCACCATGTTTTACTTCCAAATATGCATCAATTTTCACTTCCAAATTTGCACCAATTTTTGCTTCCTTTTTGCATCCTGTTTTGCTACCAAAATGACGCCAAATATTTCTTATATCCACCAAAGCTTGAGAGTTGTATGGATGTGATCAGTTTCTTCGTCTGATCTTTAAACTATCATTTAATAGTGCATTAGTTATTGTTAAAATAGTTGGTTTAGGAGTGTGTGATCAATTTGATCATCATTAGACCACATCCGGTGGAAGCCGTTGAACATAGTGGTGTATCGTGGACATATCTGTTGCTCCGATCCACATCCGATGGAAGCCGTTGAACATAGTGGCGACGGTGCCTTATCGTGGACATATCTGTTGTTCCCATCTTGAACAGGCAGAGTTGAATCGGTTATGAATCAGTTTGTTATCTCCAGTACTGATCGGGAGATAGTTATCTCCTTAAGCATGCAGCCTTAGAGTTATCTTCTGAGAACGTGGATGAATTTTCTAGGATGGTTAAAATTAAAGGGTGATGAGAACGATTACCCTTACCCTTACGCCGACGTTGCTACTTGAGAGCATGAATTTTCTGGGATGGTTAAAATTAAAGGGCGATGCAAACGACTACCCTTACCCTTACGCCGACGTTGCTACTGGAGAGCTCTGGGTGGAATTGCTCACAAAGACAATGAATCTTGGCCTTGCGCCGCGATCGTGGACGGATTACTTGTCGCATGATGTTGAATGGCATTTCATAGATTTATCCTATGGTGTTTAATGGCATTCCAATGTTTTTTTCTTTTTTGGTTGCTCTGATTCCATAGAATGTTGTGTTAATTCCTTGTGGACGTTTCAGTTTAGACAAAATTTGATTCTGTTTTGCATTTTGAGTTTGCAAATTATATAATAATTCTATGATTGTTCAACTAAACATGGCCGCTTGGTAAAAAAATGTCTCCATGCTTGCACTTATACTCATTTTAGGTCTCCAGTACATATTTTCTCAATCATATTTATTTCAATTGCAGAGAGAGGAAGGACAAAATTTGATTATGTTTTGCATTTTCAGTTTGCAAAATATAGAATAATTCTATTGATTGTTCAACTAAACATGACCGCTTGGTCAAAATTGTCTCCATGCTTGCACTTATACTAATTTTAGGTCTCCACTACATATTTTCTCAATCGCAGAGACAGGCAGAGCAATGGTTTAGTACAGTGATCATTCTCTTCTTGAAGGTATTGGACACCATTGCAAACACAGTTAAACACTGAACAAGCCCCGAATTGAACCATCTCTTTCCTTCTGGTTAACATTATTTGATTTTAGTATACATGGCCATCATGACCACTCTGAGAAGACTAAAAGTTAGAATATCGGTTGTACGTACCCTACCCTATTCTTTGAGGCTAATATCCTGTAAAACTCGCAACTCAATGGGGTACTCTATCCACTCCAAAACATATTGGTTTTACACAATACATGGATATGAGATTCTCCACATTTAAATAGTATAGAATGACAGTTAAATCATTCCCATCCTACTCTTTAGAGATTCGAGCTTTGGGTTGTAGAGACTCCATTTACAATATTTGGTTACTTTGTTCTCTTCCTCTTACCATCTACATATATATGCAGCATATATGCTAGGGCTTGCTCTTCTTCGTATGGCTATATTACTGTGTTCAAGTTCTTTTAGAAATGCAGAAATAGAAATGAACAGTCTGATTGATATGCAGCATGATATGGTAGGGTTTGCTCTTCTTCATGTGGCTATATTAGTGTGTTCAGGCTCTCTCAGAAATTCAGAAATAGAAATGAACAGTCCGTTGGCAATCGTCATACTTTTTTTTGTTTTACATTTTTTTTTATGTTCTCACATTATATATTACATTTTCCATGTCGCACTTAACTTTCAAAAACCATTAATAATAAAATAATGATGGGATGTAAACCAAACTAAGGACATTCAAATTAAGGTAATTCGTACACATTCAATAATAATCAATGCTAATTAAGATAAACATGGATGAAAAGATGTTGTTATTTACCTCATTATGCAATCTTGATCAAATTAAGTATTCTTTATAAGGTGCATAAATTAAATATTCTTTAGATGCATCAATCAAACGATGTATTCATTTTAATGGCATTTTATGTTTAAATATAGTGAAATATGCCTAAATTAAATATTCTTCACATTGTTGTTACATATTTAAAGTTATGATTGTTTCTAATGATGGTTTAAAAGAAATAAAAATATTGTATATTCATGATGATTACATAGAATACATGATGAATATATATATTATTAAATCCTTCTTTGCGTAGGATCACAATTCCATAAATGTGAATCTTATAAAATAAAAGTATATTATATTGTTAATAATAATTACATTGCTTATTGAAGTAGGTGACTTTTACTACATTGCTTTCAATGTGATATCAAGTTTTTTAATGTGAAAATATTTATTTGTTGTTTATGGCTGAAAATGTAGCGGGCTCAATTTGCAATAGAATGGCATCTCCAGGTAAAACCCTCATTATTGCTGTCATTTATTATGCTTTGAATCTGTAACAAGAGTGGCTAATTTTCCGTTATTGTTGTTATTTTCTGATTATTGGCCATTTCTTTAATATTATCCTTCAAAGGCCTGAAATCCAATGGGTTCGGCTATGATATAACATAGACTAAGGATCATTGAGTTCAACACTATTTTTAAGCCTCTCAACGTTGCCGGTTCAATTCTGCCAGAGGCAACCTGGGATAATTGGCCATTTCTTTAATATTATCCTTTGAAGGCCTGAAATCCAATGGGTTCGGCTACAATATAACATAAAATAAGGATCATTGAGTTCAATACTATTTTTTAGCCTCTCAACGTCGTCGATTCAATTCTGCTGGTTCAATTCAACGAGATGGGATAAAAAAAAGAATCATGAGTATATGCAGAAACCCTAACAATGTTAGACGCGTTGATAAGATTGATATGCAAAGAAAAGAACTTTAGCCTACTCCAAAAGGGCATGACCTGTATGTTGAAAAGACATGATGGTCATCACTAGTCATGTTTTTTAAGAGGTGATATTTTGAGAATGTTTTAGCCGGACTTGGGTATCATGGTTAGATATTTGGTTCGATCTGAAACAATCAGAGATAGATTGTAATGGAGTAGCCATTCACTCGGTGCATGCATTGCAGAGTGACCTTTAAAAGATGTAAAGGGAAATAAAGGGCCATCAAAACCAAAATTTAATGGTTTTAACTACCCATCCATACAACAAAGAACTTTACTGATTTAAAAATTAGGGGAAACTTTTCCGTTCAATGCATTCGTAAAGTAAAACTGTTGTTTATGCTTCATTTATAAACGAAGTATTATTTTGTTTTGTGCTTAGTATATATGGACGAGATACCATATTTTTTAATCATGCCCAAAGGAAATGACAAAAGAAATAATTCTCGTTAGCCATTATTCATCCAACGACAAAGAGGATTTACTTCTATCGATGCAACATTTAACCGTTTAAACAACCTCTGCATTTTACCTCTAACCTCATATTTAATCATTCACCTTCAATTTCGCACCAAAATGGAGTCCAAGTGCAACAAATTCTCCTTCGTTCAATACCATAATCCTATGAAAACCTGTTAAACCTAAGGTATCCAAGAGTAGCGTTCGCTGGAATAGATGTAGCAATATTTTAGCTTAATTTATGATGTAATGCTTTCTCAATGGGGAGGATGGGAGCCTCCAAGTCATTTAGTTACATTGTAGAATGCTAATGTAATCAATGAGATGAACATTTAGCAATAAAATGCTTATTACAAAAATAAATAAAATAATGAAAGGTTGAATGAGTTATTTTTTTCAAATGAAAAGATATGGAAATGAAATAATTTAATAGAAGTTTATATTAATAGGTGTTTATATCTTAGAATTTGTGGTTGACAAGTATATTTCCCAAACAAATTGTGGGTAATACTTTTTTTTCTCTTTCTATCAATAAGCTAAATGTTCTTATCATTATAAGGAATTCATGGATTATGTATAAACAATTTTATCAAACTTAATTGAAATTACAATTAGATAAGTTAGCCTTAAATATTGCATAAAAATTATAAACAAAGGCAAGGTATAATACTATCATATTAACTTACAATGTGAAAGCCTTTTAGTCTTTAATCTTCACCTATTTGGGTACACACGGTACTCTCAAAAGATCGAACACCTAGAGCAACCACTTCACACAAACAGATCATAGATCAATACACCGATGTTTGTCAAGTGGTTAAAACCCTCAAGAGGGAAACAATCCACGGCCCGAGCCAAATAGCTACTTGGAGCAATTTATTATGAAAAATAAATAAAGTTACATATGAGCTTCTCATAATCGATCAACTAGCCAAGGACCTTCCATGCTCTTTAAATAGAGATCATGGACCAATTGGGTGTTAAGCCATGGATCAATGGTAGGTATGATCTAAGAGAAGTTGAACCATTGGATCATTGTATGTCTAGAACATATCGTGATCGTCGGATTAGAATATTTACAAATGCATACTAAAGAAACACACTTTACCTAATGGATATATTACACAAGTTGATCTTAACTAACTCCTAAGTGTCTAAATATCCTAACATCACCAACAATAGTCAATGATATAAATTTATGCCAAACATTTATGCTAATTTTAATTTTCATGTACAAGTATTAAGGATATAGTAATCCAAGAAGACTTTATCTCCCTTTAACACCTATTACAATACCATATTCATGATAAATTGTGGACCAAGCCAATACTTTAAGCAACTACCCATTATATATGAAAATCTTATTATAATTTTATATAATCTATCACCATGATAATATTCTCTTACAATGTATTAATTCTTTAGGTGTAAAGTAAATATTAAATATAAGGGGTAAGAGACTATTTAAACTTCCTAGATACGATTTATGCTAATTTTAATTTTCATGTACAAGTTTTAGGCATATAGTAATCCAAGAAAAACACTTTTAATAATGTGATAGAGTTATGTCACATTGCAACATTCATTAAGGATTAAAAAATGATATACACTAAACTTAATATGTAATACATTAATAATGTGACATTCGAAGTTCACATTGTGATGTATATCATGTATTATGCTGCATTGTGGCATTCACCAATGGTTATGTTGCATTGCGACATTGATAAAATGTTACATGTCTAAAATGATAAAGGGTTGTCCCATTCTAAATTTCATTAAGGAACCCAAGATGTGACACATTAGTGAGTGACATTTAGCAATCATCATGTTGTGTTCAATTGCGGCATTCATCTATAGTTATGTCGCATTGTGACATTAAGTATGGGTTATGTGTCTAACATGAAAAAGGGTTATGTCTCATTAAGGATTAAAAAAAATTATATACAATGACACAACCCAATATGTGACTTATTAATTATGTGACATTCAACGTTCATCAAGGATTATGTTTCGTTCTCATGTTTATGAAGGTTATGTGGCATTACAGCATTGAGAAAAGGTTATATGTCTAACATGGCAAAGGGTTATATCACATTCTAACGTTCATTAAGGATTGAAAAATGATATACACTCACACAATCCAAGATGTGACATATCAATAATGTGACTTTCGAAGTTCATTGTGTTATGTTGCATTACGACGTTTATTAATTGTTATGTTAATTGTA
This sequence comes from Pseudotsuga menziesii, assembly GCA_001517045.1. NCBI lineage: Eukaryota > Viridiplantae > Streptophyta > Pinopsida > Pinales > Pinaceae > Pseudotsuga > Pseudotsuga menziesii. Next base: position 177,502 of record LPNX010501076.1, on the reverse strand, counting down.
CATTCCTTAATGGTGTTGTCGCATTGCGACATTCATCGAGAGTTATGTTAGATTTTGACGTTCATAATGGAATATATTGGATCATGGCATTTATCAATACTTATGTTGGATTGTAGCTACATACCTCAATAGTGCATTCCTTAATGGTTTTGTTGCATCGGGACATTCATCGAAACGCTAGAAATTCATCATTCCTCATTGCTTGTCTCACATTATTCACCATCATGTTGTGATAATTTTCTTGATATATATGTATATAGTCGTTTGACAAAAGAAATGGTTTAAACCATCCACATTCTACATAGTAATGTAGGATGTTATGTCACATTATGATGTTTATCAAGGTTTACATTTTATTGCGACGTTATCAAGGGTTATATCACACTACAATGTTAAGTCATTGTTTGTTACAGTGTTTGGTTGGTATATGTCAACACAACCAAATATGTGACACATTAATAATGTGATAGTGGGCGTTTAATAGGCATTGTGTCGCATTGTGACGTTTATCACATGTTATGTTACATTAGTGACATTCATGAAGGGTTATGCCACATTGTGATATTTGTCAAGGGTTATGTCGCACTGCGATAATGCCCAAAATGTGACACATTAATAATGTGATAGTGGGTGTTTAATAAGAGTTATGTCGCATTGTGACATTATCACATGTTATGTTACATTAGCGACGTTCATCAAGGGTTATGTCACATTGTAATATTTGTCAAGGCTTATGTCGCATTGTGATAATGCCCAAGATGTGACGCATTAATAATGTGATAGTGGGTGTTTAATAAGCGTTATGTCACATTGTGACATTTATCACAGGTTATCTTACATTAGTGACATTCATCAAGGGTTATGTCACATTGTGATATTTGTAAGGGTTATGTCACATTGCCATAATGCCCAAGATGTGACACATTAATAATGTGATAGTGGGCATTTAATAAGTGTTATGTCACATTGTGACATTTATCACAGGTTATCTTACATTAGCAACATTCATCAAGGGTTATGTCACATTGTGATATTTGTCAAGGATTATGTCACATTGCGATAATTCCCAAGATGTGACACATTAATAATGTGATAGCAGGTATTTTATAAGCGTTATGTCGCATTGTAACGTTTATCACAAGTTATGTTACATTAGCAACCTTCATGAAGGGTTATGTCACATTGTGATATTTGTAAGGGTTATGTCACATTGCGATAATGCCCAAGATGTGACACATTAATAATGTGATAGCGGGAATTTAATAAGCATTATGTCGCATTGTGACATTTATTACAGGTTATGTTACATTAGCGACATTCGTCAAGGGTTATGCCACATTGTG
>LPNX010501076.1:84952-176052 GCA_001517045.1 Pseudotsuga menziesii | reverse complement strand
TATATATATATAGTTGTTTGTCAAAATAAATGTTTAAACCAGCCATATTGTACATAGTAATGTAGAATGTTTAATTATAATTATTATTTAACTACACTTCATTAACTATTATTATTATTTTTTATTAACACCAAAAATAATATATTCTAAATAATATTATTGTGTAATTAAACATTGATTATAATTATTATTTATTTACCCTTATTTAACTATTATTATTGATGTTTTATTAATATCTAAAATAATATATTCTAAATAATATTATTCTGTAATTATAGATTAATTATAATAATTATTTAATTACACTTAACTAACTATTATTATTATTATTTTATTAACATCTAAAATAATATTATTGTGTAATTAAATATTAATTATAATTATTATTTACTTACACGTAATTAACTATTTTTATTATTATTTTATTATAATATTATAATGAATTATAATAAATAAATAAAAACATTTTCACTACATGAATTGTTTTTTAATATTAATAAATTTCTCCAAACTATATTATGTTTAATGTAATGTTTTATATTACTTATATAAGAAGGTAATAAAAAAATTATATTATTTGTTATATATTATAAATAAATAATTTAATGTTTTATATTAATTAAATAAGATTATATTAATTAAATAAGAGGGTAATAAATAAACCATATTATTTACTATATATTATAATTAAATTATTTTATATTTTATATTAATTAAATAACATGGTAATAAATAAATTATATTATTTATTAAGTAATATAATTAAATAAACAATATTATTTTCATTATTACTTTTTATCATCTAAAATATTATAATATATTATAATCAATGTTAAAAACATAATTATTACATAAATTGTTTCCTAATATTAATTACACTTAAGTAATCATTATTATTATTATTTTATTATCATCTAAAATATTATAATATTTTAGAATAAATAAGAAAAACATTTTCACTACATGAATGAATTGTTTTCTAATATTAATAAATACCTCCAAACTATATGATTTTTTTATCCAATATTAATTAATTAATATGGCTTATTATTTGTAATATTGAGATACATTAAATATATATTATGATTCATAAAATGGTATCATTTATTTAATTACAAATGGATATTAAAATAATTAATTCATCTGTGTACAGAAACAATGTTTTGATATTACAACATTTATCAATACTTCTGTTGGATTGCGACATTCCTCAATAGTGCATTCCTTATTGGTTTTGTTGCATTAGGACATTCATCGCAACGATCGAAACATTTATTCATGGATATTGAAATTCATCATTCCTCAATGGTTGTGTCACATTATTCGTCATCATGTTGTAAGAATTTTCTTGATATATATATAGTCGTTTGACAAAAGAAATGGTTTAAACCATCCACATTCTACATAGTAATGTAGAATGTTATGTCACATTGTGATGTTTATCAAGGTTTACATTTCATTACGACGTTATCAAGGGTTATATCACATTACGACGTTAAGCCATGATTTGTTACAGCGTTTGGTTGGTATATGTAACCACAACCAAAGATGTGACACATTAATAATGTGATATTGGGCGTTTAATAAGGGTTATGTCACATTGTGACGTTTATCACAGGTTATGTTACATTAGCGACATTCATGAAGGGTTATGTCACATTGCGATAATGCCCAAGATGTCACACATTAATAATGTGTCTTTGGATGTTTAAAAAATTTCTTTAAGAATTTTCTTGATATATATATATATATATATATATATATATATATATATATATATATAGTCATTTGACAAAAGAAATGGTATAAACCATCTACATTCTGCGTAGTGATGTAGAATGTTATGTCACATTGTGATGTTCATCAAGGTTTACGTTTCACTACGACGTTATCAAGTGTTATATCACATTACGGTGTTAAGCCATGGTTTGTTACATTGTTTGGTTGGTATATGTCAACACAACCAAAGATGTGAACATTAATAATGTGATAGGGGCGTTTAATAAGCGTTATGTCGCATTGTGACGTTTATCACAGGTTATGTTAGATTAGTGACATTCATGAAAGGTCATGTCACATTGTGATATTTGTCAAGGGTTATGTCACATTGCGATAATGCCCAATATGTGACACATTAATAATGTGATAGTGGGTGTTTAATAAGCAATATGTCGCATTGTGACGTTTATCACAGGTTATGTTACATTAGCGACATTCATCAAGGGTTATGTCACATTCTGATATTTGTCAAGGGCTATGTCACATTGTGATAATGGCCGAGATGTGACACATTAACAATGTGTCTTTGGATGTTTAGAAAATTTCTTTTTGCATTATAAACTATGGCCACGTGGTTCACCAAAGTCAACCATGGTTAAGTATGACCAAAATGATGTATTTTTCTTTCATGTTAATATTTTTACTTTTGAAAAGCGAAAAAAATTCATTTGTGTACACAAACAATGTTTCGATATTACGACATTTATTAATACTTATGTTGGATTGTGACATTCCTCAATAGTGCATTCCTTAATGGTTTTGTTGCATTGGGACATTCATTGCAACGATCGAAACATTTATTCATGGACATTGAAATTCACAAAAGAAATGGCTTAACCCATCCACATTCTACATAGTAATGTAGAATGTTATGTCACATTGTAATGTTTATCAAGGTTTACGTTTCACTGCAACGTTATCAAGGGTTACATCACATTACGACGTTAAGCCATAGTTTGTTATAGTGTTTGGTTGGTATATGTAACCACAACCAAAGATGTGACACATTAATTATGTGATATTGGGTATTTAATAAGGGTTATGTCACATTGTGACGTTTATCACAGGTTATGTTGCATTAGCAACATTCATGAAGGGTTATGTTACATTGTGATATTTGTCAAGGGCTATGTCACATTGGGATAATGCCCAAGATGTCACACATTAATAATGTGTCTTTGTATGTTTAGAAAAATTCTTTAAGAATTTTCTTTATATATATATATATATATATATATATATATATATTGTCGTTTGACAAAAGAAATGGTTTAAACCATACTCTAGACAACAAAAGATCTGACTTCAAATGACTATATATATATGAAAAATAAATTGTTTTAAATAAAATATGATTTTTATCATTAAACATATTATATCTTATTAAATTACTATACTAAAATTCTAAAATATAATGTTTTAGACTTTAAATTTTCATAATATTAATTAATAATTTTGATTTAGAGTTGATTTTTTCATTTTGACATATAAATACATTATTTTCTTATTTTATATCTTAAAATTTCTTTGAGCATGATCAAAATATATCTCAAGAAAAAAAATCTGTATGTACAACCATAGTCTTCATTAAGTAAAATATTAATAATGAACCAAGAAAATTAATCAAATGCCTATGTTTGCACTTATCATAATCTAGAAAATTTTTCCTCTAATATTTAATATTCATATCCTGTAGACATTATGATATAACCAATTTCTTCCCTATAATATTCATGTCCCATAGACATTATGATATAACCCTAGGTGTTAAATGATATATAATATTATTGTGAATTATTAATAATATTTCATTATTACTTTGAATATAGTAATTTAATTAAAGAAAATATCCCTAATGTAATTATTCATAATGTAATTAATTAATTAAAATGTAGCATCATAATTAAAATATATTATTAATAATTAATTTTTACATTGTTAATTAATCAAATCAAATCACTTCATTAAGATTGTTTTATTAAGAGATATTTTTGTTTAATTAAGTATAATCTTATTACAATTATTTAAATAATATTATAATATTATTGCTACTAATACTTTGAAGATATGCCTACATGCCAACCGGTTACTAGCAACAACCACATTAAATTAATTAATGTGTCATAAGCGTAAATTTATTCACATATTTTTTATATTAATGTTTTTCCTATAGTATGTGCTTAAATTTACGCCTATCGGTGTATTCATACACATTAATTAATTTAATGTGGTTGTTGCTAGTGTAGGCCAGTCAACTTAGTCCTCGGAATCCGAGTGGTGGTTGGCGGTGCATTGAACAGTGACAGAGATGTAGAGGGAACAGATGCATTAGTGGAAGGTGGGGGGGCGGTCATGGAGACTCGGGTGAGTGAAGAGGAGATGAAGGTGAATGTGAGGGAGGGTGGATGTAGAGTAGTGGAGATGCACAACGGTTGGAAATGGTGGACGGCGGCGATGGGAGGTCAGCACAAAAGAGTGGCACGTAGGATTTGGAAAAGTGTGTGAGTTCGTGAAGAGTTGGTCGGTACGCATGAGGAAGTGCAGAGGGAGATGGAAGCTCAGGGGAGAGATGGAGGAAAGGGGCAAGCAGGCAGCGTGTGGATAGTGGTCTTGGAGAAGTGGGCAATGGAAAAGCGATGGGGAGGCAGTGAATGAGGAGAGTTGCATGCAAGTGGAGGAGTGCAGTCGTGGGGGATGTTGCTGGAGGTGCATATGTGAGAGGGTTGTGGAATGGTAGTGGAGGTTAATGGATGCGGGAGGATGCAGCGCAGTGGAGGGGAGAGGGGGCGTGGTTCGGGAAGAGCGGAGGTTGATGGCTGCGGGAGGATGCAATGCAAGAGTATGGCGATGCAGGAGCTGTGAAAAATCGCATGGATGATAGACGTGGCAGGTGGGAGAGAAATTTGGATGGGATGGAGGGTTGAGCACCGAGGAGGAAGAAGACTAGAGCGTGAGGTGATGCAGGTTGGAAGGTGAGTGCACGCTTAGCAGCGAAGGACGCAGGTGGGTGAGCACTATTCTTCAACGAAATTCCAATTTTTATTGGTCAAAAACTTGAGGCGGGTCAAAGACTCAATGTGGGAGAAATCCTAAAGAATTTGGCGAGAAGCCAGTAAAATGCCCAAGAATGGGCTCTCACTCTGGTTCTGGCTTTGGTTCTGATACCACGAGAAACTCAGTTTTTATGGGAAAATCCAATGTAAATAAAATAGATAATCCATAAATGGATAATTAAAATATATAATTGATATGAAGAGTAATGATATTACAATGAGAAAGTTGTTTGTATAAATACCCATGATGGGTTCCCTTTCATAAAGAGACATGACCTTTCATTAAGTTATCTCTTCGTTAAGAATTAGTTATTTAATTATTATTAGTTATTAATGTTTATTTATTATATATTATTGTTCATTGCAAATGGCACCCTAAAAGGTGTCTTTAAGATGTCTCTATGTGATTTCACGTTCTTTTCCACTTGCTTCTACTATATAGAGAGACCATTTGTGGAGGTATAGAGAGACCATGTGTGGAGGCAGTGGATGTTTATATGATCTTTCATTCAACTTTAGAGTGAATCATGAAGAGGAAAATTTTCCCAATATAGGAGATTACCTTCCTACACTGCTTAGCTTTTATGAGAGACATTACAATGGGGGGACTGCCTCTTGTATTCTTTAGAGTTAATTTCCCAAATTAATAATGACACTATGAGTTCTACAATCATATACATGACGCTTCCACATATATGGTTTTCCTAAAAAAACATCACAAACTTTGAGTGGAGCTACATCGCACATTACCTCATCTTTGAATGGATCGAAGTCGTAGGGTAGGAGGCATTATTGACTGATGTAGATGTCTTTTCCGTGTCTAAGCCACCCAATTTTTTAGGGTTGCAAGTGTGGTGTTGTTGGTAACTTCAACGATTTGATTACCTCTATCAAAATCAAGTTCTTTTAAGTTCCACTATCAATAATGAAATGTATTGGAGTTCCCTTTACCAACATCTATGAGTGGAAGAGGAACTCACCTTCCTCTAGATCATTGGGATGGATCTTTGTGGTAGCAATGGTGACATTGGGTTCTGCATCAATGATCCACTTCCCCTTGTCTACCATTGTGACACTAGGTTTTGAATCAAAGTTGAAACCAAGATCTGACTCTGAATCTTTAATCTTAGGAACCAGTGTCAACTATGGGCGTCATTTATCAGTATTGTTCTAGGGTTTATTATTGAACTCACACCATTTCCTAGTGTCCTTTATTTTCCTAATCCCCTTCTTTGCTTGTGTTTAAAAAAACATGGATTGGTTGTCCTGGGGCTAGTTGTCCTTACTATGTCCTTTGTTCTATGAGTTAGGATTACCTTTTCCTTGCTTCTGTGGTAGATTTGCTGGCCCAAACTCTTGCTTGTTTTGCTACTTGAATTTTTGCTCGATCTTGACGGCATAGAATAAGTGACACCTAGTGACAAGATGTCCATAAACTCCATTTTGGTCTGGATGTACCTATGTAGTCCCTAACCTTAACATTTGAGAAGCATATGTCACTTAGAATATTTAATACCCATTTAGTGCTCAAGGTATGGAAGGTAGTTGTAAACATCAACACGATTTGGTCCCTCTCTTGATGCAGTGTGGTCCTTCTTGTGTAGTAGTTATCATAGTTTACCACAAAGTAATGTTGTTCCTTAACAACATCTATAAAAGAGGCCCAAGTGGGATCAACCTCAAACATTCCATACTCCTCTGATAAGTTTTGTTCACAATACGTTTTCCCCAACTTTTCACAGGAGGGACAACCTTAAGGAGTGCAAAGGCGATATTTTCCCCATCAAAAAAATTCTAGACAAAGAAATACCCTTCTAGTAGAATCAACCATTTATCTAGGGAATCAACATCGATTTGGCCTTCAAATAAATGGATGCCAAATTTAACCTGTACCTCTAAGGGTGTGGCTCCTATGAAGTGACTTCTTGATGATCCCTCTATTATTGTTGACATCCATTAAAGGAATTGGGAAAAATTGTCCATCATCTCATTCCTTTGTTGCGTGAGGGATTCCTTAAGGAATATATTCATAATATCTCCTGCTGCATATTCTATCTTTTCCTTGGCCATGGGAGGCAACTTGGGTCACTCGGGGCAATCTTTCTCAAGCTCAACTAGTTCAAGACTCAACTATCTATATCTTGACCTCGTGGGAACATGCATGGTGAAATAACAAAAGAGCAAGGTTCTATGATACCACTAATCTAGATTTATGTGAGAAATGAAATGAAAGAGCATGTATAGAAACACATACATAGATATACTTCATGGAACACATTGATGCAGTAAACTCAAATTCTATTAAGTGAATGAAACATAACAGACTGTAAATTAAAAGCAGCTAGAATGGTTGTAGCTTTATCTCTAAGAAGATATGTGATGGTATGATCATTTGTGACAAGCTGATTAGAAAAAGGAGGATGAAGTGACTTTTTATCATAAGCATGAAGGAAAAAACCATAAACATCCAAAAACCTAACCCTAGGAAATGAATCTTAAAAATATGTGTGGTCCCCAAGGTGGTTAGTTGATGTGTGAACTTCCTAGGGGCATAAGCTTTGCATACGATCTGTGTTTAGGCCACTCAATAACCCATTGGAAAGGTCTATTTGAGAAGTACAAATTTCTCCCATCCAAATTGTCATTAGCAATATTTGGATTTTGGGGTCACTAAAAAACATTGTTTAGGACCTTAAAATGACCCCAAAATTTTGGGCCCAAAAAACCATAAAAAAAAACTACCAAACTGGGAAAATAGTTTTGAGCTAGTGGCATAGGTGGGTGGAAACTTCTATTGTGTTAAGTTCCCACATCATATGAGGAAACTTTTATTGAATTTGACTCCTGACGAGCCACTTGCCTTGGCGAGAAACTTCCATGCCTTGACGACCCAATAGAGTCAAATGTGATGTTCGTGAGTGCCCTTCACCTGCATATCCATGATGCAATTAACTGTATCTTGTTCCAAAAATTCAGAGTTGAGTTCTTATGGTGCCAACTTATCTAGCACCTCTATGTTGTCCAAAAATAGTGGTAAATATGGGTGAAGGAGCTCCATAATAAATACTAGGTGTAAGCCAAGAAAGGGAGAAATGCTTAATTTGAAAGCGTTCGCATCAACTACCTTGGTGATGGTGTATAAACCATATAAACATGGATGATACTTGCGATGAGGTCTCATGAGATGCTATTTCTGCAATTGCAACCAAACCTTATCACCCACCTAAAATTTATGCAAAAATCGATGTTGTTCATGTCGTTGCTTGTCAAGGAAAATTTTAAGGGCGAACTTTCACCCATGGGCGAAATTTAAGGGGTCTCCAATTTTGGTGGGGTGCAATTTTGTATGGCAGTGATTTTTATCATTATTTTCAATATCCCAAATTTTTTTTTGTGGGGGGGGGGGGGATTATGTAGAATATTATCCCATGCTTATTTATGAGGGAAAGGGAGAATATTTGCATTTCGCTCATAAAATTTGAAGCCCGATATTCCCTTCGCCCCAATTTTTAGGAATGGTTATTTATTTTAGTGATTTTCCCTCCTCATCTGGTTTGAATCGAGCTTAGATCTCCTATTCGCCCCAAATTCAAGGAATTGGGGGTATTTTTGGGACCATATCGCCCTAATTTTATAGAACATTAGTTATAGGGACAATTCATCTGTATATATGGTGCTAGAACTTAAAATTCTTATTGATTTTGCATATACTTGGTTATATTTGAGAGATACCTACCAAAATTGTGTATGTTATTATTCAAGAAGTGGTGGAAATCTAATTTTAGCCTTCCGAAACCTATTGTCCTTGTCTATGCGTTGTGTTTGCACTTTAGAAATTGGCTTAGCATTCCTCAAGGTATTTGTACTTCATTTTACAGCTACATCAACTATTGCTAGTATTATATGGGGATATTTCAAAATTTGGGTCAATTCATGATTTTGTGATAATGTGATAATTGGTCGGAAACCAATAAATCCTCTTATTTTGTTGGCACTCAGTAGCAAATAAGACCTCCAATTGGTTAGATATTTCCCTAAGCTCCTCCATCCACTCATTGTTTCTCTGTGACTATGTGGATTTAACTTTAATGGATTTAACTTTAAAGAGAAAATGTTGTATGAGATCATGTTGACTAGATCTACTTCTCATGTGTGAAGAAACATAAAAAGCTTTTAATTATTTTTTGACAAGAAAAGAAAATATTTGTAATTTTTGAGAAAACTCTGTATTACTTTCTTTTATTACCTCTTGTATTATTCATTTGCATAACTACTAGCACCATCGTGGAAGATCTAAGGATCCTCCCATTGTCAATATTCTTCAAATCATGAGGGAGTTTACTCTTGGAAAACAACACATATTTTCTAGTTTTGTGATTGGCATTTCAATGTTTCTTCCAAGAGATCTCACTGTACTAAATCTGAAGTTAACTATGACTCATAAGAATCCAACAACAGTGAATGGAGGGGTGATGTGTTATGTCTAGGTATAATTTCTCTTGAGACTACATCTATTTCCCATAATATCAAACATTCAATTTTCTTATTTGCAAATATTTTAAATTACTTTAGACGCCATGGATACATAACAAGAAAGATCTAAGCAAATGGAGGAAGGGCACTTAACTAAAAAGCCACACAAGTTGTTCAAATGCTAAATGTTCACTAGTCCAATCACACAGATATTCACTTCCATTTATTTGGAGATTTTTTGTTCCTTTTCCAAGTATTTGAGAGCAACAACCATTCACTCAAAACTGTCCATTGTCCTAACGATGGAAGTCTATAGGCTTAAGCATTATTTCATATTGCCTTTAGAAGGGAGTCCCAAGCATTGGCTATTTAAATTCCAAATCTGGTCTAATGTTTACCCAATATTCTTACTATCAGATATGCTTGAAATATGAAGGTGCAAACATCAAATATCCCTATTCACAAGAAAGGCATCATGTTGAATGTTCACAAGGGATTTGCCTACTATGTAATGTAGCATGGTAATTGATGCTGCAGATGTAATGTAGATGTATGTTTATGAGTAGTCGTCTCAATGGAGATGAAATTTCTTGGGAAGGTTGATAAATGGGAGAACAAATATTACAGTCATTTTTCGGGGACTTGACTACAAATTTCCACATTCTATCAATAATGGAGGATCCTGCATGGCTAAGAGTGAAGCATCATTCGGAATAGCATGTTATGAAATATCTAGTTAAGCAAGCCCTGGGAGTGCTCACGGAAATGGTATTCTTGCACGTAGTGTGTGCAATAGGTTCTTTCCCTTCGGCTCTTTCTTATAATTCCGAATAACAGTTGCCCCCCGTCTGACCGCGGCTGCTGGCACGGAGTTAGCCTTTTTATGGCATGAACTATTTGACGATGAGTATTGGAGTCAAGGAAGTGAGGGAATACAAAGTAGATACGCACTATTTATAAGCATTCCCAAATAAATTATTAATTATGTGCTATAATAAGTTTTATTATTGTGCATACTTTAGATGTCTACTGTTGTCTAGATGGAAAGATGATCCATGAGATATTAGATAGATACTTGTTGATCATTGGTCGACGGTAAGAATATTACATCTATCAGTTGGTTGGTTGTATATGTGAGCACATAATTTTGTCTTGCAACTAAGAAACTCTTCTTCCTCATTATTAAAAGAGTATCTACAATCCTACAATTGGGCAAGTGGTATTTGGATGAGGCTGTAGTTAATAATGGATTGAGGTGCACTATCATATCAAATGATAGCACAATTATTTCAAAAGCTGTAGCAGTTGGAAGACTATTATCATTGTGGGAATGGCTGGACGATAAATAGAAATAAATGCTCTTATTCTATTAAAAAGGTGGGACCCCAATTACCTGAGGTGTTGAGCTATCCAATTCACCTCAGTTTCCACTTTAATTTAAGAAGGCAATTACACAAAAATATGGAGAGATTTGTCATACAAGAGGATTAAAAGGGCATTGAAAGGCATTGATATGGTGGTTGGTAATTTTTGCAATAGAAGGTTCATAGATTCTTGTATCCCTATGTGCCTATTCAGTTTACAAAAGACCATGAGGCCCACTTATAGGATTCATTACTCTATTTGCATCACTTGTCCTTATTTATTTTGGGCTCTTATTATGTTTTTCCATAGCTCCTTTCTCTCTGTATGTTTTTGCAGCCTTTTTTCTTATTTTCATCATAAGAAGAAGATTGTTGTACACTGTACTTATTTTAATTGCAGGTCTTGCATGAGCTATTGAGTATTGATATCCGGTTTTAGATATTTATGATCATTTTGAATCTTTGTGATAGATGCTTGCACATTTCTTTGCGTTTTGAGCAAAGATATAAACAATTTCTGGTATTTATGATTGAAATGTTCTATAATACGAACTCTTTTTCAAACCTTGAATGTATTTGAAACATGCCATAAGGTTCTAGAAATAAAATAAGACTACTCGATTCATTCACCAATGCTCATGTTTTTTGTCCTGTCAATGAACTCTAAGGTCCATCGCCCCCATTAACATTACTGATATTTATGACACTAGATACATCTATGGTCCTTTAAGATTATTCTATTCGAAATGCAACTTAAAGCACAAAATTTCTACAGCAGTGTTAATGAAAAAGTATTTTCTGCTGAAGAGTTTGAAAGGCATGTATCCCAAGATAATAATTATGAGGATGTACAAGAATATACAGTACTAAATCCTATTCCAAAATGCCAAAATCAGGATTCTGAAAAACATGTTGCTGCCCAAAATGATCAAGAAGAGGCTTCTATCGCAGAAAATAACCAAAAATAACCAAGAGATTCCACCATCTTTTGGGGCTTTGAGAAATCTAGTATGCAGTAATGATTTTGACTATGATGGCTTGTATTTTTATTCCTCTCTTGACCACAATGATACAGGTATGTGAGAAATGTATGGAAAAATATGCACATTAAGGTTTCCAAGAAAATGAAGGTCTTATTCTTACCTGAAAGATCATACACCAGAAATTTGACAAGGGTGAATTTGAACTATAGGGTAATCAACTCACTACTAACTAGCACTGGGCCTTATATTATTATGTTTTCTCCATAATTACATTTCAAAGGAAAAATTGTGTGAAGAATACGGATTTGAAAATTATGGACATCAAGGTTTGGGAAATGTTGATTGTATTAAGACGTTTGATTAACCCCATTTCCAAAGTATATAAAGTAATGAAAAAATTGGAAAAATTGGAAAAAAATTAAAATCATGAACACAGATGGACCAAAAATTGGAAAAAATAAAAAATCATGAAGATTTAGTACATGATTCCAAGTATCATATAGAAAGAAAAGAATATCTTAGCAGAGAACAATTGGAGTAGCCATCAAAAGAGGTTAGAGACATTAGGCATCGGTTTATCATTCAGAATGGAAAATCTTTTATTTTAAAAATGATGCAGCAAATATAATGGATTGCTTGCAGTGTGTTAAATGTAAGAATACAATAATGAATAGGGGAGAGGATGAGGTGGACTCCAAGTTTTGTTACCAAGTCAAGAATAGTGACATGGAAATGCAAGAGAAAGAAATGGGAAAAGAAATGGATGATAAAATGTTGGTTGAAAATGAGACTAACATCCATCAAGAAACCTCATTTTCATAAAAAAAATATTTCAAAAAGCATGAACGACCAGTCATGTATTGAAATGAATGTTTTATTTGTAAATGATGGAGTTAGAAATTACTGAAGTTCTATGTTTGAGATAAAGATGCATGATTTTGTCTTTTCCTTATAACTACAAATCTAAAAAAAGACTAGGAGAATGTTACCCGATGAACTAGCAGGGCTAGTCACCGGTAAGCATATGAAGGAGAGAGTGACCACTATCACCTTAGCCACTCTTCTCAAACTTCTTTGGAAGTTGAAACCTCCTAGGAGACAGCCTTGTAAGGGCACTAGAACACTACAAGATAACTTCTTCAAAAAGTGTTAGTGACCAGTGCCTTATTGGAGTCAATTTGATAAATGGAGAAAATGTAGTATGAGTATGAATAGTGCATGTGCAATTAGTCCTTCCACTTCGTTAATGCATTCATTCAATACAAAGATTCTAATTATCCAATTGCATCCCAATGAATAGTGATCAGTTTGATATTGAATGAAAGCAATAAGGTGTAATAAAAAGAATTGAAAGTATGATATAAACCAATAACACCGTACAGAGGTAAGTACAAAGGTATACTAGTACAACAATATATCAGCCCTATTATTTAAGTGGCCACTTAGTAGCATTCATGCTGAGCACTCATCCAATTTTATCCTTGCAAGACTGTCATAAAACATAGATACCAGCAGTATGAAACAACCAACACTAGGAAGACTGTTAGTATTCCAAGTACACTAGTTACTCTATGCCTTCAGCAGTGTACAGTATAAACACAAACTAATCATGAAATTGCTTACATATAAGGTCTGTAACAAAAGGTTTAAATAATCATTATCAGCAGCACCATTATATTAAGAATTCAAGCAATGATCCTATATTAACCAGAGTGTTTATTGTTAGCAGTATGTGCATAAAATGTGATGACTGTCCACCATTTAATTGCAATCTACACCAGCAGTTGCGTAACCTTCTAACCAATGCTCATTTGATAGTATGCAGGTATTATAAAGAGAAGGTACAGTGGACTGTGTATAGGGAGGGCTGTCACTGTAAGGGCAACCCTTATGGTTGGCAAGAGCCTAGGACAGGCCTTGAAAGGAGCAGACTGAGGTCTGTACCAGACTTAGAAACAAAGTCGCGGGCTTAGATGGAGAGGATGTATGAGCCGTGAGGTAAAGGGAGGAGATGGAGGATGGCTTTGAGGGGCGACGTGAGACGTGGGAGCAAAGGAGAGGGTCTGTTTAGCACATGAGAGTAGCCCATGGGGTGAAAAAGGGTGCCGAGGTGGAGAAGAGAGGAGTCGAGGGTCTTCAAAAGGAGGAATAGGAGGACCGAGCTATGGAAGAGCAGGTCGTAAATTGGGAAGGAGGAACGAGGGTTGAAAGATGATGAGGTAGATTAGGGCGAAGGTTAAGAAGAGAAGAGGAAAAGAAGGCGAGGAAGGGGAAAGGGTAAGTGAGGGTTTGGAGAGGGAGAATGAGAGGCCGCTAGGGTAGAAAGATAACTTACTTAGGGTAGCAGCCTAACCCTAACCTAAACTAACCTAAAACTAGGTTTTGGAGAGGGCTTGGGACTAAGAGGGAAACCCTAACCAAACCCTACCCTAACCTAGGGCTTCTAAGTAGTGACTAACCTACCTCTAGATAAGGCTAACCTAGGTTTACAACTAGTCCTAAAGAACTCAGGTTTTAACCCTAGAAGGACCCCTAAATAGACATACTTCTACACCAAGATGACTAAGGATTGATGAAGATTTTAGCCAAGACAAATGCAACCCTAATGGCTACCATTTAAATGATTTAATCAATCAACATAATCATCCATGTCATTAACAACGAGACATCAAGAAAGGTCATAGATACCTCCTTGTGCACATGTTTCACCAACAAATCACAACATCACCTTTGCAAGAGCTTTGAACCATAGAAACTTCAAGAATTCGTTACCAAACCCAGAAAAATACCTTGGTCTAGAGAGGCACCTCACTTCAAAGATCCCTACCTGGGTAGTGTTACCACCCCTTTCTGACAGGCGTGTCCATAAGAAGCAAGGGAGGGTCTTGTGTTGTTTAAGTTTCTCTTCAGCAGAAACACAGTTCACTTCTTTGATTTGTCTTCGGTAGAAATACAATCATTCCTTAGCTTAAGAAACATAATAAAGCAATCAATTTGTTGCATCTTAAAAGTCAATTATGGATAGAAACAAAGTTTAATTCGTCAATGTTATATATAAAAGTAAGTCCACAAAGCATAAGCAGCAAAAACGTATTTACATCTATACTATGTTTACCGGGTTGATCGAGCTTCGGGGTGAAGATCCAAGGATTCCAGTCTTGAAGAAGTAGTGGTTTGAAGGCAGGGATTGCCTCGATATTGGATGCAATGAGGGTTTTATCACTATCGTCATACCACAAAATTTTGCATGTCAAAGTATTTGTAGGCTGATAGGCAGAGCAAGACAGAACCTTAAAGCAATGGCTGGTATTGAGGAAAATGGTGAAACAATTAAATAGACTGCTAGAGTAAGAGACACAAGAAATAAGTTGGACAATGCAGATAGGATGGAACAGTTTCATGAAGATGAAGACAGATTAAATGAATTCAAAGATACAAAAAGAAATATATGGAGAAGGGAGCAAAACGCTCTAGGATAACTGTAGATCTTAGAAGTGATGAATGACATCCCTTTGACAGTAAGTTAATGCTGAAACTTCGCTTCATGATTGGCGACCATACAAATTCTTTGTGTGAAGTTTGGATCAAAAGTTTCTTTTGGCAGTTGAAGAGCATTTATTTCACTCGCATAAAATCGCGTAGAAAGCTCGGGATTCAAGATTCAAAAATGCCAATTACACATTCCTACCGGTTGCGTGGAAAAGAAAGTGACCCATGATTGGAAACTGGTTACAAGGATTCAGCGTGGAGCATTGGAAACAAACAATAAATAATTTGTAGCAGTTTCACTGCAACAGGAGGTTGGCAACAAAAAATGACATGTACCTTTTCCACCATATACAATTTCAATCACCTGTATCAAACTCGGGGTTCAGTAAAAGATGACTCAAGTTAAAATATTAATCGAGGTCGCAAATTTATTTGGAAACCGAGGCATTTCAACATATGGGAATGGAGAAATTAGTTTTCCACGTGTTATTCAATTATTTTGGGGTCGTAAGTTTGGGCTGGGCGTTTTCTTCCACGTGGTTTATACTCACGTTTTCTTTGACAACCAGATATCAAATGCCATTAGCGTTTTCATCTAGTAGTTGATAACAACTTTCACGCAGTCTTCTATTTCCACTCGGGGTAACCCATTAGTGCGTGGAGCTAGAACCAACTCGTTATGGGCCCACGTATCCATCATGTTAAGTGGAAACCATGTATTGAGTGGCAACCTAAATCTTTATGGATATGCCATGAATATTTTAGCGAGTTTTCATCAGCACTTTCTTTCACGTGAGCTAGGGCTACGTTGATCTAGAGTTTTTTTTAAAGTGACCCTTTTATTTTTGGTTAAAGTGGGTTTTTTCACTTTTAGTCAAGGAGAAGTTCGCCTTACTAAAGTGAGGTCTTGTGGTTAGTTTATTAACCAAAGGAATTAGTTACACTTTAATGAATGTAATAGTCATGTAGTTTTTTTTGGAGGAAAAAGTGGATCTCAATCCATTTTTTTCATTTTTAATTATTTTTTGCCTTTACTTCAAAAAAGAGCCTTTTGGCCTATAAAGAAGAAATCTTCTTCATTGTAATGAATGGAAAAACTAGGAGGATTTTTCTCGAGGGCTTAATAGAAAAAGTATTGTGTCGGGTTTTATGATTGTTCAATTGAGTTCTCCCTATGGTGTGTGGCATAAATTTGTGTGATTGAGCGATTGTTGCTAGAGGCCTTTTCTTTCTATGTTTGCATCGGGGACCATAAACAGATGCTACCATCCTATTGGAAGGTGGAAATCATAGCAGTTACTAGCCTTTTCCCTTTGTGAGCAAACATGCACGGGTTTGATGCTTACATTTTATCAAGTTTGATTATGTAGCATCTCCTTTGTTTGATTATATAACATCCTCTATGTTTAGGAAGAAGAAGATCTAGTAGCTACCCCTTTAAAACAAGGCCCTCATGGGATCTCCCTTGACTCCATTTCTTCCTTTAGGTATATCAGCACGGGTCAATTAGTGGGGTTTGATCCTTCCCTCTTTCCATCAACCACTCAAATACTCTTATGCTACAACCATTTCTCTAATGTAGCCTCTTCTATTCACCTTGTCTGCAATTGTTTCCTTCCTTAACGATCCTAACATTAGGGACATCCCCCTTGAGTTGGAGAAGAGCCAACCTGAAGCGAGGAAGAGAGGAGCATGGTGACAATGGCTGCTCTTTTCGCAGTTTCCATCGGGACGGTGTGCCTGATTTTGGGCTTTGACACACACATGCCAGTCAGGAGCAACAACATTATTGGCGTCTTTGTCGGGGACAAAGTCCAGTTCCTGAATTTTGAAGATTATGCTTCATTAATATTTGTGGGAGATCATATTGCAGATCCTGATTCTCACATGGCAAGTCCACAAAGGGACGAAGCCCTTGTCCTTTTATAGATATGAATACTTTTTGGGTGTAGAGGTGAGCACACTCAGAAATATGAAGGCTTTCAAGCTCACCTTGGCCACTCAATAGTTCAGTTTGAGGTATGACTATATGTATATTGCATATTCAATGCTTCATTATTTGAGAATATCGATGATGAAATGGAAGGACTCCGTACTAACTTGCACAAGGCCTTCACCCCACTAGATTTCTCAAGTATCTGTGGATTTCATAATGGTTGCTATAAAAGAGTACTTAAAATTGTTCCATAGTTCTTTGGAAATGACGATGACTCGGCAATCCACCATAATGTTTCTTTCTGCAAGTTGATGGAAAATCTCAAATTCTACCATGAGGATGATCTAATGATTGTGTTTGCTTTAGCTTTTGAGGGAGATGCAGAAGATTGGTTCAATGACCTTTGGGATGAAAGCATAGACTCAATGGCAAAGTTTTTTGAGAAGTTTCTCTTGCGTTGGCATGAAGGAACAGCTAAAGAGATTGAGCAGTTGTCCAAAGAGTATGATGCCCTCCTCCTCAAGACACAAATTGATTCTGAAGAGGGGATCGATGAAGAAAATAACATTGAAGCCCTTATTGATGAAGCAGTACAAGAAAACTTGGTTGAAGACATTACTGAAGAGCTTCCTGAGATTGTTGAAATAAAGAAAAATGAAGATATGGAGTTGCCTCAGATCTATGTCACTGAAAATATTCCTGAACCACTCCATGCTGAAGGTTTGGACTTGCCTCAAGTTTATAATATGATTTTTGCAGATCAGGTCGAGCTTCCCTATGATGGAGGTGTGTATTTGAGCCTTATCAATCACTGCATAGAGGGTTCTTGTGCATATTCTTCTTTCCCAAACCTTGACAGTTTTTTCTATCCTGACAATCTAATGTTTCAATTCAGCTTTATTCATGAGCAAATGTTAAGACATCTCTGTTTTATTATAATGTTGTCCATATTTCTGTCTCTAACCAAGAACACAAAAAAGACGTTTGGCATGGAAAAGATGCTTGAGTGGTTCCATTGGTTATATGCATATACTTGATAGGTCCCAATCTCATGTAAAGTTAGTGTAGGTAGGATGAATAAAGCTCTTGCATGAGCATTTACTTTGTTGTTCGGCTTATGCCTTTTATTTTTAAAGAATGTAATAAAGCATGTGGTTTTGGATGTGAATTAAGCCATCCCCACTACATTGTTTTGTTCTGCAAATAAGAGAATCTAAGGTTCTCATATACTCTCTCAAAGAGTACATGTCCCCCATGGAGCCAGATGTTACCACCCCTTTCTGACAGGCGTGTCCACAAGCAGCAGGGGAGGGTCTTGTGTTGTTTAAGTTTCTCTTCAGAAGAAACATAGGTTGATTCTTTGATTTGTCTTCGGCAAAAATACAGTCATTCCTTAGCTTAAGAAACACAATAAAGCAATCATCATGTTTGCATCTTAAAGGTCAATTATGGACAAAAACAAAGTTTAATTCATCAATGTTATATACAAAAGTCAGTCCATAAATCATAAGCAACAAAAACGTATTTACATCTATACTATGTTTACTCGATTGATCGAGCCTTGGGGTGAAAACCCAAGGATGACAATCTTGAAGAAGTAGTGGTTTGAAGGAAGGGATTGCCTCGATATTGGCTGCAATGAGGATTTTATCACTATCGGCATAGCACAAAACTTTGCATGTCAAAGTATTCGCAGGCTGATAGGTAGAGCAAAACATAACCTTAAAGCAATGGCTGGTATTGAGTAAAATGGAAAAATATTTAAACAGTCTGTTGGAGTAAGAGACACAAGAAATAAGCTGGATGATGTAGACAGGATGGAACAGTCTAGTGAAGATGAAGACAGATCAAATGAATCCAAAGGTACAGAAAGAAATATATGGAGAAGGAAGCAGAACGCTCTAGGACTGTCGATCTTAGAAGTTACAAACGACATCCCTTTGATAGTAGGTTAATGCTGAAACTTCGCTTCATGATTGGCACCCATACACATTCTTTGTGTGAAGTTTGGATCAAAAGTTTCTTTTGGCAACTGGAGAGAATTTCTTTCACTCACAGAAGATCGCATAGAAAGCTCAGAATTCAACATTCAAGAACGCAATCACACATACCTAGTGGCTACATGGAAAAGACGGTGACCCACGATTGGAAATTGGTTACAAGGATTCGGGGTGGAGCATTGGAAACAAAGAGTAAATAATTTGTGGTAGTTTCACTGCAGCAGGAGGTTGGCAACAAAAAACGACATGTAGCTTTTCCACCGGATACAATGTCAATCACCCGTATCAAAATCGGGGTTCAATAAAACATGAATAAAGTTAAAATATTAATCAAGATCGCAAATTTATTTGGTAGTCAAGGAATTTCAACATCTGGGATTGGAGAAATTAGTTTTCCACGTGTTATTCATTTATTTTTGGGTCATAAATCTGGGCTGGGCGTTTTCCTCCACGTGGTTTATACTCACGTTTTCTTTGATAATCGGATATCAAATGACATCAGTGTTTTCATCTGGAAGCTGATTACAACTTTCATGCAGTCTTTTATTTCCGCTCAGGGTAACCCATTACTGCATGGAGCTAGGAGCAACTCGTTTTGGGCCCATGTATCCATCATGTTGAGTGGCAACTTGAGTCTTTATGGATATGCCATGAATATTTTAGCAAAGATTTTTCATCAGCGCTTTCTTTCATGTGAGCTGGGGGCTACGTTGATCTGGAGTTTTTTTTATAGTGGCCCTTTTATTTTTTGTTAAAGTGGGTTGTTTCACTTTTAGTCAAGGAGAATTTCACCTTAATAAAGTGAGATCTTGTGGTTAGTTTATTAACCAAAGGAAGTAGTTACACTCTAATGAATGTAACAGTCATGTATTTTTTTTTGGAGGAAAAAGTGGATTTCAATCCATTTTTTTCATTTTTTCATTTTTTTTTCCTTTACTCCAAAAAAGAGCCTTTTGGCCTATAAAGAAGAAATATTCTTCATTGTAATGGATGGAAAAATTGGGAGGATTTTTCCCCAGGGATTAATAGAAAAAGTATTATTTCGGGTTTTATGATTGTTCAATTTGTAGATTTTTCTTAAGTTTTCAGCTACCGATTTTAAGTAAAAAAATTGTCACAGTTTATTTCAATCTCAGAAATTTAACTTGCCGGAAATAAACATAAATTTTACTAACTTAAAACACTGCTGTAAATTAAATCTTTCACAGACAGCAAAAAATGTTGCCTTGATTTATGTGCCTACAGGCTCAAAAATCCGTACTGTATGGACTGCAATAAATGCAGCCATACGACCTCAAAATTTGTGCCACAAAAAAATCTACCTGCTGCCTCAGGAATTGTGCCGGACTGTCCCTCGAAAACTGTGCTTGATAAATGCCTCGAAAACTGTGCCAAATCCGTACTGTATGGAACTCCTTGAAAACTGTGTAATAAATGCAGACCGTACCTTCTCGATTTCTGTTCCAACAAATAAATGCTGGGTTGTAATTCCTCGGGATTTGTGACCTCAATAAATGTAGTCATACATCCTCCTCGATTTTTGTGCATACATTTAAGGGCTTCTCGAAAATCGTTCCCACTCAGACTCTACTAGCAGGCTACCTAGATAATCATGCCCTAGCTCTCCTTCTTCAACTCTCTCTCGTTTCTTCAAACTCTCAACACAAGAATCAATAATGTTTTTCCTTTTGCTTTCTTTTTGCTTCTCAACCCTAGGTAGGTGAAGAGATCTTAAGCCAATGGCTAGCATTGAATTAGATCAATGGTGGAAATTAAATGCACACTTTTTATTTTAAAAAGTTAATTTCCCTCACCCACTTAAATTTGTCAAAAAGTGACTTTAATGTTATAAAGTCACATTAAATGCTTTTCAAGTCATTTAATGCAAGTTCACTTTATTTCCCCTCACTAGGTGACTAAAAGGCTAAAATCACCTAGGGGAACACTTCCCTAGGTACAAAACTAACACTCCCTCTGACCAAGAAAGGTATTCTGCACCACTCCCAACTTGTCTCTAAAGAAGACAAACTTGCCCCTCCCCAAATACTTTGTCATAATGTTTGCTACCTGCTCATCTATGGAATTGTACTGAAGCATCACTGCCCCTCTCTGAACATAGTCTCGAATGAAATGATACCTGATCTCAATGTGCTTTGACCTGTCATGGAAAATCGGATTCTCAGAGAAATGGATGCAACTCTGATTGTCATAGTAAATAACCATAGGCCTAAACTCCTGACCAAATAAATTCACCAGCAACTTGCGAAGCCACAAGGCCTCGCAGCTGGCCAAACTAGCTGCCATATACTCAGCCTCTGCAGTACTCAAAGCAACTGACTTTTTCTATCGACTGAACCACAACACTGCTGCCGAGCCCAAACTGAAACAACATCTGGAAGTTCTCTTCCAGTCTACCACACTAGATTCCCAATCTGAATCTGTATAGCCAACCAGTCTGATCCCCTCTGACCTCCTGTAGTCCAAACCAAAATCCATTATCCCTGAAAGATAGCGCAACACATGTTTTGCAGCGACCCAATGCACACTCCTAGGCTCAACCATGAACTGGCTAAGAGTGTTTACTGCAAAACACAAATCTGGCCGAGTGTTGACCAAATACATCAATGGCCCAATAAGTTGACGGTATAAAGTAGATCCACCAACTCTCCCTCAGAAGCATGAAGCTTCTTCCAGTTGGTGATCATAGGTGTCAACATAGGCCTACAATCCTCCATCCTGAATCTCCTCAAAATATCAACTGCATACTTTCCCTGCCCCAGGAAAATATGTCCAGGCTCCTGCCAAACCTCCAATCCCAAAAAATAATGCATCAACCCAATATCAGTCATCTTGTACTCTGCTGCAAGATCCTTCTTGCAAGCTACAATGGGTCTCTCTCTCCCTGTGATAAACAAGTCATCAACATATAACAGAAGAACAAGCGGATCATCTCCAACCATGATGAAGTAGAGATTCAGATCTGCTTCACTCTTCTGAAACCCCATACTCAGCAAGTAAGAATCAATCCTGGAGTACCAATCTCTTGGAGCTTGCTTCAGCCCGTAAAGGCCCTTCTTCAACCTGCATACATGTGTCTCTCTGTCATGTATCTCAAAGCCCTGAGCCTACTCAATGTAAATCTCCTCCTGAATGATCCCATTGAGAAATGTGGTCTTCACATCCATCTGATGGATCTTCCAACCCATTTCCACTGCAATGGAAATCAATGCCCTGATAGACATATACTGGGAAATCGACGCAAAAGTCTCATCATAATCAATGCCCTCAACCTATGAAAACCCCCACACTAAAAACCTGGATTTGTACCTCTCCACACTCCCATCTGCCACATACTTCAGCTTGTAAAGCCAACGAGAAGTCACTACTGACTTCCCCTCTGGTCTCGGAACAATCTCCCATACATCATTCTTCATGATGGAATGGTACTCATCCATCATGGCATCTCTCCATACCGAATGTTGGGAGGCCTCCTCAAAAGTAGAAGGCTCAAAATCTTGTGTACAAGCTCCCCCAACACCATGCCCAATCTATCAGGCATCTTGATGGCTCTCACCTTGTCACTGGGTGTCCCAGCCTTTAAGGCATCCTTCAAGGTCTCTCGAAGCCACTTAGGCTTCTTCTTCCCTGAACGTTCTTCCCACACTGGCCTATCCTCATCTAAAGAACTACCAGAGCTAGAAGCCCCAGTCACCTGTGAACCTGAAGCTGGTGTGCCAACACCAGGTGTACCCTGTAATCCTGATCCCGATCCCCTGTAAGGTGTACCTGTAATAGTAGACCCATCACCTGTCCCTGAAGACCCTACTGGCCTAACCACGGAACTTGGTGAACCTATGGCAACACTCTGTGGTCCTATAACCCCAGAAACCTGTGATCCTGACAGCTACGTAGATGGAATCTATGTCACAACCTGAGGTGTAGGGACCTGCTACTCTCCCTGCTCTAACTCTCTCGACCTCCTGAAGGCTCACTCCTCCTCAAACTTCACATCCCTCCTCACCACCACTTTCCTCTGAGAGGGAAGATAAATATGGAAAGCCTTCGCAGTCTCATCATAACCCACAAAGACGCCCTTCTCTGCAGTGGGCTCTAACTTTGTCCTCTTCCCTGAAGGGACATGAGAGTAAGTCAAACTACCAAATATACGAAAATGGCCAACTTTCAGGCTTCTTGCCTGAAAAGCACTCCTCAAGTGTCATATTCCCCATTACTCAATGGGGAATCCTGTTCTGAATGTATACAGTGGTGCTGCAAGCCTCATCCCAGAGAAAGAAAGGAAGTGATTGGTCATGTAACATAGCTCGGGATGCTCCAATGATGGACATGTTCTTCCTCTCTACTACTCCGTTCTACTCTGGAGTATACGGAACTGTCAATTGTCTCTTGATCCCCTCCTGTCTGCAAAATCCATCAAACTCCTTGGAGGTATACTCACCCCCGTTATCCGATCTCAAGACTCGGATCTTCCTCTTTGTTTGGTTCTCCACAAGAGCTTTGAACTCTTGGAACCTCTGCAAGACTACCTCAGACTTCTTGCTCTTCAAAAAGTAGATCGAGGTCTTCCTGGAATGGTCATCAATGAATGTCACATAATACTCGTATCCTCTCAAGGACATAGAAGACATAGGTTTGCATAGGTCTGAATGTATCAAGTCAAGAGTACCAGCTGACCTGCTATCATTGCTCGAAAAAGAAGTCTTAGTGTACTTTCCCAAAGCACACCCCCTGCACACATCACTCTGCCCTGTGCTGAACTCTGGTAAACCTGTCACCATGTGCCTCAACAACCCCAAGGCTGGATGATGCAAGTGAGCCATCCTCCTATTCCAAATATCACACAACTCACTGCTACTGCTATGTGCTAAAGCATGCTGCGGCTGAAACAAGAGCCTATATAGTTTCCCACATCTCACTCCAATGACAACTGAAGCAGATGGTCCTGCAGTCTTGGGAAACATATGCACGTGTCCATCTAGGAAAGACACCCCAAGACCCTAATCCTCGATCATGGAAACTGACACTAGGTTCTTCTTCAGCCCAGGTACATACAATACATCCCGCAATACCATGGGACTCATGGACTCCCTCTAAAATGTAATGGTCCCACGTCCAACTGCACTGACTACTGAGTCATCTCCCAACACAGATTCATCTGTATCTGCCTGTGAAAGCTCGGACAACATCTCACGAGCACCTGTCATTTGGCTCAAGGCTCCGCTATCTATGTACCAAGTGCTGGAAGTAGATGCACTATCAGAATGGTCTGTCACACAGGAAAACTCCCTCTATCTGTCAACATCCGCACTAGTGAGAATGGATGCTTTCTCTCTCTCTCAACATGCCTAGTGCATAGTGAAAACTCACTCTGAAATCTAGCTGCAAAATCATCGATCTCAGCTGAAGCGGCTGTCTGCTGCTTCTTCTTCTTCTTCTTCGGACACGTAGCAGCATAGTGTCCCATCTTGTGACTTGAAAAGCACTTCACAGTGCTCATATCCTTCTTCTTCCCATCCTGCTACTGCTTGGCCCCACCCTTCTTGGGAGCCTTCTTGCTCTTCTTCTTCCCCTTCACTGTCAATGCCATATCCTCCTCATCCCCTCTACTAGTAGAGCCATTGCTCTACAAGAAACCCCTCCAAGTCTCCTCCTGAACAAATTCATCACATACTCTGTCCCAAGATGGTAGGTTCTCTCTGGCCACCAACCCCTGAACAAACATATCCCAAGGTGCAGACACCCCATTCAGGGTTGTCCGCACTAACTCAAAAGCATCAATGGCCACCCCAACAGCTGCAAGCTCATCTCTCACTTGAGAGATCCTAGTAAGATAAGTCATACATGCCTCTCCTTTGACCATCTTGATGTTCTTCAGCTTCTCTCTAAGTACCATCTTCCTGTTTTCATTAGTACTAGCAAACAAACCGGTCAAAGTAGTCCACATTTCATGGGCATGATCCTTCGCTGAAATGTGAGGAATAACATGGTCTTTAACAACATCTAAGATTATCCTCATGGCTTTAATATCCTTGTTATTAAAGGCTGCAAGTAATACTGCATCAGTAGAAGGAGGAATAGTAACGGGATTTGTTGTAGTGTTTCTAACTACTTCCTCCCATAACTCATTCTCCCTCAGCACAAGTAAAATCCGAGCTTTCCATGAGACAAAGTTCACTGCCCCATCCAACCTATCCTCAAATCTCAACCCCACGGAAGTCATTTTCTCAAAGAACAAGTTTCAGCAAAATGTACTACTATCACAAATGTTTTTCTAAATTCTGGAAATAACTGTTTCACTGCTGAAATTTAATTTTCTGCCACAACCCACTCTGATACCATGTAGATTTTTCTTAAGTTTTCAACCACCGGTTTCAAGTAAAAAATTTGTCACAGTTTATTTCAATCTCAGAAATTTAGCTTGTCGAAAATAAACATAAATTTTACTAACTTAAAATACAGCTGTAAATTAAATCTTTCACAAACAGAAAGTAAATATTCAACACTTCATTCACACACACAATACTCAGAATTTTCAGCCAAATGGCCCTGGAAAAACCCACTAGGGGAAAACCAGTCAGAGATAGAGAGAGAGTTTTTATTATGCTTCAGGATAAAAATCAGACATTAATTTTAACAGTAAAAAATCCAACTTATCTCAACCCAGAAATTTGACCAGCAAGCTGCCTCGATTTCTGTGCAAATGCTTTCTCATTTTTCGTGCAAATTCTTCTCGAAAAATGTGCCTAAAAAATCAGCAAAAATATGCCCTCAAATTTCATGCCGAATAGCAATAAATGCTGCCTCGATTTCTATGCATACAGGCTAAGAAATCCGTACTATATGGACTACAATAAATGCAACCGTACGACCTCGAAACTTGTGCCACAAAAAAATCTGCTTGTTGCCTCCAGAACTATGCCAAACTGTCCCTCGAAAACTATGCCTGATAAATGCCTCGAAAACTGTACCAAATCCATACTGTATGGAACTCCTCAAAAACTATGCATGTAATAAATGCAGATCGTACCTTCTCGATTTTTGTGCCAACTAATAAATGTTGGGACGTACTTCCTTAGGATTTGTTCCCTCAATAAATGCAGCTGTAAATCCTCCTCGATTTCGGTGCATACATTTAATGGCTTCTCAAAAATCGTGCCCACTCAGACTTTACTAGCAGGCTGCCTTGATAATAGTGCCCTAGCTCTCCTTCTTCAGCTCTCTCTCGTTTCTTCAAACTCTCAACATAAGAATCAATAATGTTTTTCCTTTTGCTTGCTTTTTGCTTCTCAGCCCTAGGTAGGTGAAAAAATCTTAATCCAATGGCTAGCATTGAATTAGATCAATGGTGGAAATTAAATGCACACTTTTTATTTTAAAAAGTTAATTTCCCTCACCCACTTAAATTTATCAAAAAATGACTTTCATGTTATAAAGTCACAATAAATGCTTTTTAAGTCATTTAATGCAAGTTCACTTTATTTCCCTTCACTAGGTGACTAAAAGGCTAAAGTCACCTAGGGGAAAACTTCCCTAGGTACAAAACTAACACAATTGAGTGCTCTCTATGGTGTGTGGTGTAAATTTGTGTGATTGAGTGATTGTTGCTAGAAGCCTTTTCTTTCTATGTTTGCGTCTGGGACCATAAACAAATGCTACCATCCTATTGGAAGGTGAAAATCCTAGCAGTTGCTAGCCTTTTTCCCTTTCTGAGTGTGCATGCACGGGTTTGATGCTTACATTTTATCAAGTTTGATTGTGTAGCATCTCCTTTGTTTGCATAGCGCATCCTCTACGTTTAGGAAGAAGAAGATCTAGTAGCTATCCCTTTGACACAACGCCCTCGTGGGATCTCCCTTGACTCAATTTCTCCCTCTAGGTATACCGACACTAGTCCATTAGTGGGGTTTGATCCTTCCCTCTTTTTTTCAACCACTCAAATACTCTTATGCTACAACCATTTCTCTAAGGTAGCCTCTTCTATTCACCTTGTCCACAATTGTTTCCTTCCTTAACAATCTTAACATTAGGGACGCCCCCCTTGAGTTGGAGAAGAGCCAACCTGAAGCGAGGAAGAGAGGAGCGTGGTGACAATGGCTACTCTTTTCGCAGTAGTGTTACCAACATTGGCTGAGAAATCGCGAGTTTTTCAGCTCGGCGATTTTTTCTCAAAAAATCGCCATAAAAATCGGGGCAATTTTTTCCCCTTTTTTTTCTGATTTATCCCAAGATATCGCCGATTTTTTCGAGGTGATCTTTTCCAGTGATTTTGCCAAATTTTCCTCGATTTATCCTGAGATATTGCCGATCTTTTCCCAATTTTTTCTAAAGGTGAAATTGAATCTTTTTGTATTTTTTAAGTTTGCCGATTTATTACCGATGTTTGCCGATATATTGCCGAGATATCTCGAAACGATGTTTCCTGGACCCTACCGATTTTTTCGCCGCACCGATGTTTGCAACATTGCTTCACAGTTTCCATCGGGCCAGTGTGCCTAATTTTGGGCTTTCACACATGCATGCCAATCAGAAGCGGAAACATTATTGGCGTCATTGCCGGGGACAAAGTCTAGTTCCCGAATTTTGAAGATTGTGCTTCATTGAGATTTGTGGGAGATCATATTACAGATCCTGATTCTCACATGTCGACTCCACAAAGGGACGAAGCCCTTGTCCTTTTGAAAATATGAATACTTTTTGGGTGTAGAGGTTAGCACACTCAGAAATCATAAGGCTTTCAAGCTCACCTTGGCGACTCCATAGTTCAGTTTGAGTTATGCTATATGTATATTGCATATTCAATGCTTCATTATTTGAGATTATGGATGATGGAATGGAAAGACTCTGTGCTCACTTGCACAGAGCTTTCACCCCACTAGATTTCTCAGGTATCTGTGGATCTCCTAATGGTTGCTATAAAAGAGTACTTAGAATTGTTCCAGAGTTCTTTGGAAATGACAATGACTTGGCAATCCACCATATTGTTTCTTTCTGCAAGTTGATGGCAGATATAAAAGTCTACCATGAGGATGATCTCATGATTGTGTTTGCTTTATCTTTTGAGGGAGATACAGAAGATTGGTTCAATGACCTTTGGGATGAAAGCATAGACTCAATGGCAAAGCATTTTTAGAAGTTTCTTTTGTGTTGGCATGAAGGAACAACTGAAAAGATTGAGCAGTTGGCCAAAGAGTATGATGCCCTCCTCCCTAGGATACAAATTGATTCTTAAGAGGGGATCAATGAAGAAACGAACATTGAAGACCTGATTGATGAAGTAGTACAAAGAACATTGGTTGAAGACATTACTGAAGAGCTTCCTAAGATTGTTGAAATAAAGAAAAATGAAGATATGGAGCTGCCTCAAATCTATGTCACTCAAAATATTCCTGAACCACTCCATGTTGAAGGTTTGGACTTGCCTCAAGTTTATAATATTATTTTTGCATATCAACTCAAGATGCCCTATGATGGAGGTGTCTATTTGAGCCCTATCAATCACTGGATAGAGGCTTCTTGTGCATATTCTTTTGGCCAAACATTGACAGTTTTTTCTATCTGACAATCTGATGTTTCAATTCAGCTTTATTCATGAGTAGATGTTAAGACATCTCTGTTTTATGATAATGTTGTCCATGTTTTTGTCTCTAATGAAGCACAGAGAAATAATTTTAGCATGGAAAAGATGCTTGAGTGGTTCCACTGGTTATATGCATATACTTGATAGGTCCTAGTCTCATGTTAAGTTAGTGTAGGTGGGATTAATAAAGTTCTTGCATGAGCATTTACTTTATTGCTTAGCTTATTCCTTTTCTTTCTAAAGATTGTAATAAAGCTTGTGGTTTTGGATGTGAATTAAGTCATCCCCACTGCATTGTCTTGGTCTGCAATTAAGAGAATCTGAGGTTCTCGTATACTCTCTCAAAGAGTACACGTCCACCATGGAGCCAGATGTTACCACCCATTTCTGACAGGCATGTCCACAAGCAGTAGGGGAGGTTCTTGTGTTGTTTAAGTTTCTCTTCAGCAGAACACGGGTCGCTTCTTTGGTTTGTCTTCGGAAGAAATACAGTCATTCCTCAGCTTAAGAAACACAATAAAGTAATCAACCTGTTTGCATCTTAAAGGTCAATTATGGACAGAAACAAAGTTTAATTCCCCAATGTTATATAGTCCACAAAGCATAAGTAGCAGAAACGTATTTACATCTATACTATGTTTACTAGGTTGATCGAGTTTTGGGGTGAAGACCCAAGGAGGACAGTCTTGAATAAGTAGTGGTTTGAAGGTAGGGATTGCCTCAATATTGGATGCAATGAGGGTTTTATCACTATCGGCATAGCACAAAAGTTTGCATGTCAAAGTATTTGCAGGCTGATAGGCAGAGAAAGACAGAACCTTAAAGCAATGGCTGGTATTGAGGAAAATGGTGAAACAATTAAACAGTATGCTAGAATAAGAGACATAGGAAATAAGCTGGATGATGCAGACAAGATGGAACAGTTTAGTGAAGATGAAGATAGATCAAATGAATTCAAACGTACAGAAATAAATATACGGAGAAGGAAGCAGAATGCTCTAGGATAATTGTCGATCTTAGAAGTGACGAATGGCATCCCTTTGACAGTAGGTTAATACTGAAACTTCACTTCATGATTGGCAACCATACACATTCTTTGCGTGAATTTTGGATCAAAAGTTTCTTTTGGCAGTTGGAGAGCATTTCTTTCACTCGCAGAAGATCGCGTAGAAAGCCCGGGATTCAACATTCAACAACGCCAATCACACATACCTAGCAGCTGCGTGGAAAAGACGATGACCCACGATTGGAAACCGATTACGAGGATTCAGCGTGGAGCATTGGAAACATACAGTAAATAATTTGTGGCAGTTTCACTACAGTAGGAGGTTTGCAACAGAAAACGACATGTAGCGTTTCCACCGTATACAATGTCAATCACCTGTATCAAACTCAAGGTTAAGTAAAACATGACTAAAGTTAAAATATTGATCGAGATCGCAAATTTATATGGCAGCCGACGCATTTCAACATCTGGGATTGGAGAAATTAGTTTTCCATGTGTTATTCAATTATTTTGGGGTCGTAAGTCTAGAGTGGGCGTTTTCCTCCACGTGGTTTATACTCACATTTTCTTTGATAGTCGGGTATCAAATGACATCAGGGTTTTCATCTCGTAGCTGATTACAACTTTCATGCAGTCTTTTGTTTCCACTCAGGGTAACCCATTACTGCGTGGAGCTAGGAGAAACTCATTATGGGCCCACGTATCCATCCTGTTGAGTGGAAACCTGAGTCTTTATGGATATGCCATGAATATTTTAGCAAGGATTTTTCATCAGCTCTTTCTTTCACGTGAGCTGGGGGCTACGTTGATCTGGAGTTTTTTTTAAAGTGGCCCTTTTATTTTTGGTTAAAGTAAGTTGTTTCACTTTTAGTCAAGGAGAAGTTTGCCTTAATAAAGTGAGGTCTTGTGGTTATTTTATTAACCAAAGGCAGTAGTTACACTTTAATGAATGTAATAGTCATGTAGTTTTTTTTGGAGGAAAAACTGGACCTCAATCCATTTTTTTCATTTTTTAATTATTTTTTTTCTTTACTTCAAAAAAGAGTCGTTTGGCCTTTAAAGAAGAAATCTTCTTCATTGTAATGGATGGAAAATCTGGGAGGATTTTTCCCGAGGGCCTAATAGAAAAAGTATTGTTTCAAGTTTTATGATTGTTCAATTGAGTGCTCTCTATGGTGTGTGGTGTAAATTTGTGTGATTGAGTGATTGTTGCTAGAGGCCTTTTCTTTCTATGTTTGCGTCGGGGACCATAAACAGATGCTACCATCCTATTGGAAGGTGGAAATCCTAGCAGTTGTAGCCTTTTCTCTTTGTGAACGTGCATGCACGGGTTTGATGCTTACATTTTATTAAGTTTGGTTGTGTAGCATCTCCTTTGTTTGCATAGTGCATCCTCTACGTTTAGGAAGAAGAAGATATAGTAGCTACTCATTTGACACAAGGCCCTCGTGGGTTCTCCCTTGACTCCATTTTTTCCTTTAGGTATACCGACACTGGTCCATTAGTGGGGTTTGATCCTTCCCTCTTTCCGTCAACCATTCAAATACTCTTATGCTACAACCATTTCTCTAAGGAAGCCTCTTCTATTCACCTTGTCCACAATTTATTCCTACCTTAGCGATCTTAACATTAGGGACGCCCCCCTTGAGTTGGGGAAGAGCCAACCTGAAGTAAGGAAGAGAGGAGCATGGTGACAGTGGTTGCACTTTTCGCAGTTACCATCAGGCCGGTGTGCCTAGTTTTGAGCTTTGACACACGCACGCTGATCAAGAGCAGCAACAGGTAGAATAAGTGCATAGTGTCTTATCCCAATTGTCTTGTGTTAAAATGAAGTGAGGAGAGGCTTATAAATAACCTCTCACACTCACTTTACAAAATTATTGAGGCCGACATGCCTTAAAATGTCAATTAGAAATTATAAAATGTCAACTTAAAATTATAACATAAAATAATATAAAAAATAGCCTAATGTAGGCTTATAGTAGGCTACCTGGGGTAGTTTTCTCCTGTGTGCAAAACTACTAAAATGAGCGAATCTCTCTGAACGAAAGGCTGAAGTGAGCTATAGGGAGGGCGTTATACCCCATCTAACCATGAGAATGTTGTAAAATCCCTCAACGCCCTCCTCAAAGTAGCAATACGGCCTAGAAGGAATGATGACATCCTCTAAATGAGCCCAGGGAGAGGGAGCGCCAGCTAGCTGAAGGGTCAGGAGGGTGTCTGAGGTGGCTGTGAAGGGAGACCAAGGTATCGTAACTCAAACAAGTCCACCAAGGCAAGCAAACAAGGTGTGGGATCATGTGGCCCAATGATCAACCCTTAGGAGCCCCATACACCAACCCTAAGGTTAAAAAAACCCAACAAAGGGCAGTTAGCAGTGCCATTAATCCATAGTACTACTAAAGGAAGGACCAAAGGGCCCGGACATGACCACCACTGCTGAATGACACCCATCCTGGTAAAAATATTGGCTCTCTCTCCCTAGGTCACATTTGAAGGTGTGTTGGGTGCAGATGCGACGTAACACTAAGCACCTCCTCTTGAGGAAGACTTTTTCTGGGTTTGATGATGAATTCTTGAATTTTTCTTTGGTTCAACACTCTTGCAAAGGTGATGTTGTGATTTTTTAGTTAAACACTTGCACATGGAGGGTTTCGAAGGTTTGCTTGGTCCCTCTTTGTTAAGTGTTGATGAATGATTTATGTTAATGGATGGAATGGTAGCCATTAGCATTGCATTTTTATTGGCTTGTTTCTTCATCAACTCTTACTCACCTTGGTTGTAGAAGCACCTCCTTTTTTAGGGGTCCTTCTAGGGTTAGAACCTTAGTACTTTAGGTCTAGTCATAAAACCTAGGCTAAGCTTCTCAAGAGGTAGGTTAGTCACTCTTTAGATGCCCTAGGTTAGGGTAGGGTTTGCTAGGTTTTTGATCCCCTGTCCCAAACCTTCATTCCTTTCCAAACCCTAGCATCTAAGGTTTCATTTGCATGCTACATAGGGTTAGTTCCAGGTTAGTTTTAGGTCTGCATTTTGCATCCAAAAAACCCTAAAATTTATAAAATTTCATAAAACCAAATTTTTGGCCAATTTAAGGCCTCCCGACATTTTTGGCCCCTAAAATTTCGGGGCCACCCTAAAAGTTTGGTCTGCTCCTTTTGAACACAGCCCATTTTTGTTAGCTCACTTCCACCCTCGGTTGCGTTTATTCCTACCTCGGCAGTCTCTATCCTAGCACGACCTTCATTATTTAGGCCTGCAAAACAACCTTAAGGGCTGTCAAAACCCACGGTTCCACTCTTCTCCAAGCCCTATCCACCTTTTAAGGCTGCCCTTACAGTGGCAGCCCTCCCTACACGGTCTGCTGCTCCTTACCTTTATCATTTCCTTTAACCCTGTAGAGAAGGAAATAAGCACTGGCTAGAAGGGTTACTTAGTAACTGCTGGTTTAAATTCCTATTAAAAGAGGACCGTTAACACCCAGTATATGCACCCTGTGATTGAAATATAATGGTTTTTTGAACCCTGAAAGGTTATGGTACTGCTGCATACTAATTGTTTATATACTGTTGCACCTACAAAGTCTGAAATTGATACATAAATACTGGCTCAATAGTGTAACTCTTACTGTCTGGACTGAATTCACGTCATACTATGGAATGATATACTGATGTACAAACATTGTTCACATTTTTATGTTGACAGAAGTCTTGTAATCTATTGCTTTTACTCACTTTCTATTGAATGATGACCGCTTCCTTCATGACTGATATGTTGTTGGGATTATACTCATACTGTTGTACTTTGGATGATATGTTGATGTACCTCTGCTAGTACTGCTGTACAAGTGTGCTTCAGATCTGTTTGGTGATGATAAAATATTTGTAACTTGGTTAATACTCGCCTATTACACGTGTTGTTGCATGTTAGAACTCATTAGCTAGTTAAGTGAAGGACACTCCACTCTTATGGTATCTACACAAACTAAGACTAAATTGGTTACTTGCTTGTTCTAAATGCATTACTGAAGTGGATTTATTAAGTGTACTTATATGGGTCATATTCATACATATTAGTATGTCTACTTCATCCTTAAATTGACTACCTTATGCCACTGGTCACTAACATTCTTTGAAGAATTTATCTTGTAGTGTTCTAGTGTCCTTGCAGAGTTACAATAGGGCTCTCCCCTAGGAGGTTTCGACTTCCAAAGAAGTTTGGGAAAAGTGGCTAAGGTGACAGTGGTCACTCTCTCCCTCTTATGTTGGCCAGTGTCTAGTCCTGCTAGTTCACCCGGTAACAGGAGAGAATGGAAACCAGTCCTCTAAAGAACTAAAACATAGAAGATTTTGATATATACAATCTCAGAAACTAGTACAATGCTTATGTCCTTTAGATACCCTAGTGAAAATAGGTGTTAGAATATATAGAAGGTATTGATAAATTGGTTCATAATTAATGATTACAGCATATATATATTTCAAACACCAGAAATATTGATCTTGATGGATATGCATCAATACACATGAATTATCATCAACAGTTTGACAAGGATGTTAGTGTCCCAAAGCAACATGAAGACATTACTATCCAACATGATTACAAGGAAGGTGTGGCTCAATAATTGGTTCAAGAGAGTCATAGGTGTGATGGTTTTATATATATTGACAAAGAGAAAGAGCTGAAGATTTCAAAATATGTAGACACTAGATTTTCTGACTGTAAATGCATATCTGATGAGTATCAAAATAGATATGCATTCCCCTATCCAGAGCCCAAAATTTCTTCTATCATAACATGTTTGGGTTTCATATCGAATTAAGAGAGAATAAGGAGAAAAGAAGTGGGGGTCACAAAATCTGCTCCTATGCAATGTTTCAGCAGTATAGAACAAAGAATTGAAGAAGGTGTTAATAGTCAATAACCAATTAAAATTATTGAATATATTGAAGGTAGCTTATGTCTCTTCCTTTTTCTCTTTTGAAATCACAAGAAGTTAGCGGATTCAATATTGGGGAAGGAAAGTCTACCATTATACAAATACTATCAAGCCATCATGAAAAGTGGGAAAAAACTGTCTGACTTGGATTTCAAACTTCTTTTTCTCATGTTCTTGATGATTCTATTGATGTGTGGTTGGAGTCAATATTGGTTAATATGTCAAGAAGTTTTAGCCTTGTAGGGACAGTGTTCCAAAACTATAAGCATGAGTTGAATTTTTATTCTAGATCATAGTTATATTCATATTGTTGTTTCCCTTGTTAGCCAAATGCATGAATAAGGCTTATTCATTCAATCAACTACTTTCTTGGTTCCATTGGACATTTTATTTAGATCACCATATTGCATTCACCGACTAGAGTAAGAAATTTTGTACATAAATAAGCTCTCCGTTGAGCATTGGCATAGTTGTTTTTCAAGTTAGAAGGTTTTCCAGTAGAAATTTTCATGTAGAAATGAGTAGTGAAGAATCAACTATTAAAATAATGAATACCTGCCAAAAGGAGAGAAGGAACATGTTTGTGGTTCTTGATGCTTTATAGGGAAGCATCATCCCCTAGTGGAGCCAAATGTTCTAACTCCAAAAATTTCTCTTGTGAAATAGAGTCTTGGCCTTTGATGACCTCATTTCTCTTGTGAAATTGAGTCTTGGGCCTTTGATGACCTCTTTGTGCTAACTTCATCTGACATATGACAAATTTTTGCATTGGAGGTCCATGGTTCAGATTTTTGGAAAATCTCTTCGACCTTGTTTTTAGGAAGCACGGGTTATAAGTGGATTTTTGTTCCCACAACCTAGTACCACCAAAATGCTAGACCACTGTGGATGGCTCTCTATAGTTTTCCAAAACTATTGCTAATGGCTCCTAATATGTTCAGTAAATGCCATCGGGTGACAAAAATATTGAATTAATTCATCTTTGTTGATACTATCACTGTATAAGAGAAACATAAAATAGATACATCATGAAGAAACATAGACTCCTACATGTTATATTTTCCAAACTATAGTCAATAGACTTTGCACTAAAAGAATTCCTAAACTACTAGATTGCTTAAACCTGAAAGCCACTCAAAATTGTTGATCTAATAATTCTAAATTCTACAAACACATACTGCAGAAAAATTATAATGGAAACTCACAGGTCTGTTCTAAATTACATTACTGTTATTATGCAGGAAACATACAGAATTACAGTGTACCTGCTAAATCATTGTTAAAAGTAAAACAGAAGACTCAATAAATGGACTATGAAAACCTTTCACTGCTTGCTCATTAATTCTGAATTGAAATCTGATACAGGAAAGTAACCACAAACTAATTCATTGTTCACATTTCATAAACTGAATGAATAAACTTATGCCCTTGCCTTCTTCTCTTTTATAGAGTGAGAAGAAGAGTAGGTACAATGAATCTGGACACATGCACAACAACACCTCAACTGAAAATGATTTGAGGCATGCAAACATGTTCCCTACCTACTAGATGCATGCACCTAACTTAGACTTAGGGTAAAAATTAGAAAAATGCTTTAAAAAAATTGGAGCTAACAGATGCAACTACATTTGTCATCTTTTACTTAACTGAGAAATGACATTTAAATTGTCTAACACATGCAAACTGCTGATAATAGATTGCTAAATATAGAAATGCAATCCATTCATATAAGACTGATTATTCCCTCATAATTAATGCACTAGACTATTCAAGAAGCGTGCCCTCATTGTCCTGTTGAAGTACCAATATATGTTCATCAATGTGCCCAGACCCGCAGAAGATGATCTGAGGTACAATTTAATACTATTCGGATCAAAAAGAGATGATGTTCTTGAGACCCATATGGGCCCAAATATTAAAGTGTTTCCTCATATGTGATCAGAAACAAAGTCTGATCATACAACTTTGTTAAGTGTCTCATTGTATCCTTTCAACAAAGTTAAAATATTTGACGCAGCAAAATAATAGGCAATACATGGCTTAACCCTAAGGAAACAAACAGATGATCTTCATACATAAAGCCATGCTCTGATAGAATACTAACAGTGAGGAATACAAGCATGAGAACTCATAAGATTCTCTCTAATAACTGGAAAAGTGCCTCTTTATTTGTGTAGTAAATATTTACAGATATTAGAAAAAGAGGGGAATCCCATGAGGCATCCCCTACATGGTTTTTACAGATTTCTTCATTGCCTGCCCAACTAGACGTTTTCTCCTCAGTTTCTTTGTATCAAGAAATCACTTCTCTTGGGCTCTTCTTTTCTTGGGTTGCGCCAAAGATGACCTGACATGTCAACCATCGTTTTCTTATCCTGAAACTATTCAGTCTTAATTTCCAACCCATTCTTTCTCATTTGGTGAGGTGATTATGACTTGCTACTAATCTTCTGACCTCTCATCTGCCATATTGTGGTTACAATATGTGAGGAGTAGAACCACTTTCTCTACCTTCATATTCTTCTTGCACAATTTTATTTCTAATATTGGTGGGGTGGCAATTGCCAACTGCTCACTACAAGCCAAATAAGTGCATGAATTTATAACATGCAATAAAATTTTGATTACACATAAAATTTTAAAATATTCACCCAAATGTGTGAAAGCGGCCCCTGTATAGACCAGTTCATGTTGAGGCAACAAGAGTATTAGAGGAAGTAACTTGTTCTTCTAAATCATAATAATGACTCTCTATAACAACATTACCTACTTGTTTCTTTGTATGGCAACTGTAGCAGTTATTTTTGTTTACTTTTTCCATGTGGTGGTTCTTAGTGTTACTTCAATGAGCAAAACTAGTGGTTCCAGGGGATGGAAATATTGAAAATTGAATGTCATAATTCACAATGCAATATTTTAAGAGATATAATTATTGAAACAAGCGCTTTTGTTAGGATTAGTGGCTATAAATATTCCCAATTAGATTTTCTTCTCTTCTTTGTGGCACCCCTCTCTGTTTCCTATGGTTGCCTCATGAAAAGTCACACCTATCCCTCCAAGGAATCTCGAATGGCCACAAACTGCTTCTGATATCAAGTTTCACACCATTGTTGTGGGATGCTGCTCTCTCATCCTCTCTGACCCCTACACCATATACCTCTCCATTAATAGAACATTTGAAAAACTCCATAGTGTGAACAATGTAACACATGCAACCACAAATCTGTTGTTGGGGTTGAACTGCTTCTCAACATCTGCAACAAGGCCAAATAATAGTACTACTACTTGTGGTTGATGAAAACTCCAGTGCAAATAGCTCTAGCAAGGCACATTACAAAGAGAACACAAAAAATAATCAATATAAATTTGTCAAGAGTACACTCTAATGTACTTTGCATTGAAGGAACATTGATGTAATTCACCATAACCTTTGTTTCATGTCCTATAAAAATTACAGCACCAACCATAAACTCTATATTATGTAGACTACATTCTGGTAGCAATATTTGATTTGGAGAAAGAGGAAATACCTGTTTCCCAATAATAAGATCACCAGTAAAAGTATAGAGTGAGTTATTTGGATGATCGCATTGAATTTCACCTTTTCAGATGTTTTATCGGCATTTAAATAGTCACATGTTCTGTCTAACACTTTTCTGATCTTTAAATTTGTCTCCCCTTCCAATTCTCTGTCTCGATGTAGCAAATGCCATCGGGGTTTGTACTAGACACAAATAGCAAATCTGTTGGAAAGAAATCATCTAACTTAACATGAACAGGATCTCCAACCTGTAACTTCAGGGAATTTTTTTTTAGGGGAATAACTATGATAAAAAATGGGAATATATATTGCCATGTATTAAGGGGTCAAAGGGGCTTAATTATGTTAAATGACAATACAAATATTTAGGGTATATTTTATTACATTAAGTGTGGAAATAGTGGAGAGGAAGCATAAGGAAAATCATGTAGGATTTCATTAAGTTGTAAAGATGATTGGTTAAACTACAACCAATCCCTTGTGGACTTGAATGAGTAATTCTAACTTTTATTCCTGGAATTACTATGATTATTCAATATATGCTTAAATTTATAATCCCCTATGAGTTATGGGTTTTTTTCTCAAAGTCCATAGAATATAAAATTTATCTATTTATTTGAATATGGATTCTGTTATCCACTAAGTTGCACTCAGAGGATTTTTCAACTGAGCCACCAAGGATCAAAACAAAGCAATTCTTCTTACTCAATGCTCAGACGTTCCATGGTTTCATAAGGGGCAGTTGTGGTTCCTTTTTTCGCATGTTCATATCTCGTCGGGGAATTGTAATAAATGACATCGCATTATGGTTTATTATGTAAAAGGCTTGGCCTTCTTGGGACTTGGTCATCAAAGTCATCATCCTTGAGTGTTTTTTCCCTTGTTAGTTATATGACATTTTTTTGAGCGACATATGATTTTCAAGTTTTTACTCAAAATCCTCCAAAGTCGGGATGGCGAAGTTGGTGATTATGCCTTGGGAGGGTTATTAAATCCTAGGGTCTATGTATTATACCATCCTAGTCATATTACCAAAGTTTCATGGACATGCACTAAGTCTTTCGTGGGATTTTTTAATTTTCAGTTTTTTAATAAAAT
Organism: Pseudotsuga menziesii; assembly: GCA_001517045.1. Lineage (NCBI taxonomy): Eukaryota > Viridiplantae > Streptophyta > Pinopsida > Pinales > Pinaceae > Pseudotsuga > Pseudotsuga menziesii. The sequence goes on along the minus strand of LPNX010501076.1, from coordinate 136,799 downwards.
AATCAATAAGGTGTATTTTATTGTAAATTTTCCAAAGGTCTTAAAATTGGGTCTAGGGAGCCAATTTGTTCATGGGGATGCTTGTTTCTTGACCCAAATCCCCCACATAACCCCTAAACCCACTTTAGAGAGTCAAATTAGTAATTTTCAATTAGTAATTTTGATTTTCAATTAGTAATTATTAATTATTAGAGGGTTAAATAAATGGAAAAAATAGAGAAAATCAAATTCCTAAATCAAAGGAAACTTGTCTGGGACATGTCTTGGAGGAGTTACGGAGGTGGAGGATCTTTTTTGGGGAATTTATGAGCATAGAGGAGCATCTTCAGTCAATAAAGGAGAGGATCCAACACATCTCCATCATAAGGGGGCACATTCTCCTCATGGAGGGAGCATTCTTCCACATGGATGAATTGGTTGGAGAGGTGGAGGCTTCCCAAAGCAAGTGGGACACCTCATGAGGTAGAAACCTCCTCTTCCATGAATTAAAACCTCTTTCCACCATTTACTCAACCCCCAAAACCACCTCCTTCATTGGGAATTGCGCCCCCTGGGATTTGAGCTGATTTTTTTGCTACAAAAGCAAGGTATTGCTCCTCATTTGAGAGGATGCAAAGAACCTCTACCCATTGTATTCTTGCTTTTGCATTGTTTTTTAATGAAATTGAAGGCTTTGAAGGCTAATGTGTAGCATCGTCTTGTGAGCTTGCAATTCGATGAATGTTGAGGTGAAATCTACTTAATTTATGCTTTCTTTCTGTAAAGTGTTGTTGCATAGATCTAGTTTCTTTTGAATGAGTATTTACAGTTGTTAACTTACTCATTTGTATTTCATCATTAGATTATTGTAAGAGTAATAGATCGTAGTCATTTACAGTTATATTCTCTTTGTTTTCTTTTGATGAAATCGACTGGATTAACATTGCTTGTGTGAAGAATTGTGTAGCTTTTGCAAGATCACTTTAGGTAGAAGGGATCTTAGAGCTTGGCTCCATCCATTTCCTTTTTACGACATCAAATTTGTCGTATCTAACATGTTTTGTTTGCAGATCCTTCTCCTCCTTCATACCATTCAATCTCGGTCTTGATCCAAATTTCAGGGGGCATATGGTCTAAATTTGTATGTATAAGTCATAAAAGTATTAAATGGATAGGACACCCTCTTCCATCCATGGTATTTGACAACTCATGGTTTTGTTCCATGGTATGGATTCAAAGCACATTGTACATCTCCCATCCATGGTATTTGATAGCCCATGGTTTTGGTTGATGGTATGGCCCCAAGGCACATTACAATAATGTTATAAAAAAACTCTATGCTTTCTCAATAAAGCATTCAATGATTTTTGGCATCCTACATTAGGTCTTATTATTTTTGGTAATCTTTTTGAGTTCTTGGTTAATTTGTTTTAAGTTATTTTTCTAAGAGGTGAGGTTCTTTGAGCCTCACCTCCAATCTTATTTTTGGATCAAATGATAACGTATTTGCATGTTTACTCTCCTCTCTCAACATTCAAGCCTTTGGGTCTTAGCCCCCAAGATCTAAATTAGTGGTATCATAGCAGGTACGTTCTCCATGGGAATGAGGGTTTGAGCATAGTTTGGTTTCAAAGATCTGCAACAATTTCCAACCTCCTCTTGGAACACTCAGAGTCTATTTGTTGGGCCATACACTATAATCATCAGAGTTGGTCCTCGGACACTACCAGATATCTAAGCTGCAGGAGGCAATTCCATGATCTCTAACACAACCCTTGTTGCTCTACAAACCCTTGGAATCCTTTGTGGTTCTTTGCACTCTCACATCGAGCATTATTTCATCCTCATATGGCTAAATATTGGATTAAAATACCTTTTGCATGCTTATTGGAGCTTGGGTGACCTCATTTTATCCCCATCTCAGCCCAACCATAGTTGTACAACCATCATATAAACACCATGATAGACGAACTGGAGGTCAACACATCTCTGCAAACTTCAAACAGATGCTACAACTTTTACAGATATTTCATAGTTTATTCCATAGCTCGTTGAAAAGGTATTTCCATCATCTAAAATGGGTATTTTTCGGTTTCTCATTTACCTTCCTAGTTTGTGAGATACACTTGTTTGAAGCAACACATGTATGTACATAGTGCGGCCACACGTACATCAAGTTCAAATATGTGTCACGGTCTCTATAGGATGTTCTATATCGTCCACTATGGCTCATCAGAAAGGTCTTTCCATGAGATAAAATGGATATTTCACATTTTTTATTTGACTTCTTGGTTTGTGAGATATGTTTATTTGAAAAAACACATGTTTGTACCCAATGCGACCTCACATACAATAAATTTAAACAAGTACTAGATACTCAAAATAACATATCAAAGGCTCTACCATATTTCATTGGAAAGGTATTTCTGTTAGCTAAAATGGGTATTTCACGGTTTTTCATTTGGATTTTCGATTTGAGAGATATCATTGATTGAAACAACATATGTCTGCAAAAATAGTGTGTGTGCATCCCCTGAGCTTCAGCAAACATTTTCTCATTCTTTGGGCCACCACAGAGAAAATATGTTATATGGATGGAAATGTATCTTCGATATCTCAAATGAGTCTTTAACGGAATTCAATTTCATCACTTGCATCAGAAGCTATGAATTGATTTGCAGTGAGACATTAATTGCACCAAATACCATTTTTGGATTTTTATTAAATCCTATTGTAATCATCGTAATGGGTCAACCACACAAAACCCACAGTTATGGTTATGGGTCAACCACACAAAACCCACAGTTATGTATTATAATCATGGTTAGGGGTCAGTCACACAAAACTCACAGTCAGGGGTCAGCCACACAAAACCCAAGCTATAGGTTAGCCATTCAAAACCCATGATTAGGGTTCAACCACACAATACCCATGGTCATGGTCATCGTTATGGGTCAACCACACAAAACCCATGGTTATGGGTTAACCACATAAAACCCTTCTCTTCATTGACAATTGGCACATTGTAATCATGGGTCTCTTTTTAGCATGAAACGATGGGGGGCATCATTTTCTAAGGGGGGAGAATGATCCAAATTTCAGGGGGAATATGTGTTAGGATATTAGACACTTAGGAGTTAGTTAAGATCAACTTGTGTAATATATCCGTCAGGTAAAAGTGTGTTTCTTTAGTATGCATTTGTAAATATTCTAATCTAACGGTCACGATATGTTCTAGACATAGAGTGATCCGACGGTTCAACTTCTCTTAGATCATACCTACCATTGATCCCTGGATTAACACTCGATTGGTCTATAATCTCTATTTAAAGAGCATAGAGGGTCCTTGGCTAGTTGATCGATTATGAGAAGCTCATGTAACTTTCTTTCTTTTGCATAATAAATTGCTCCAAGTAGCTATTTGGCTGGGGCCATGGATTGTTTCCCTCTCGAGGGTTTTAACCACGTGACAAACATCGGTGTGTTGATCTGTGATCTATTTGTGTGAAGCAGTTGCTGAAGGTGTTCGGTGTTTTGAGAGTACTCTGTGTACCCGAACATGGTATCAGAGCTTTTATGAAGAGCCGCTTTCGGTTTTGATCTAGATCTGGAACCGGTGTTGCCAAAACTTTGAAAGGTTTTCTGGTTTTGGATTTTCTGTGCATTTTTGGCTTATGGGAGTTGTTCCATTGCATCCAGAGTGCCTTTTCCATTGGGAAATTGTTTTCGTTTCATCAAAAACTGTTTCCATTTGTTCCAGAAACACCCATTCCGGCAAATCTGAATGTATAATGTTACAGTGACGGATTTGTTTTTTTTAAATCTCTCATATCTTATCAGTTTAATTATTAGATCTTTTTTGTTTTAGTCTCGAACGGTTTCCTTCCCTAACTGCGTATGCTCTTTGCCGTGCACCTTCCACGATCGCAGCGAATCAGAAACAGTGAGGGAAAGTTTTTTTTCTTGTTTTCTTGGCTACGTATGCTCTTTCCCGTGCACCTTGTGCGATCACGGTGAATCAGAAACAGCAAGAAAACTTGAAAACATAGACTTTCTAGGTAAGCTAACCAAGATCTAACCCCATTGTGTGGAAAAAGTTTTTTTGTTTTTGTGTTTCATTTTTTTTGTGATTTGCAGATGTTGAGGCCTGGAAATTTTCAGGCAACAACAGCAAGGGATTCTCCCCAGTCAGCATTCCCAACTAGCCCATGACTGTTTGGTGTAGGGAATCCGTCCAGTTTGCGGTCCGGCTACTGTAGGTCAAGTAATAAAAAACAAAGGGTTTTACCGGATTGCAGCCCGGTCCACCGTGTGTATTTTTGTATTTTGACTTTAAGTATGATATGCAAGTGCCTATCTAAGGTGCAGATTGATAAAGAATGCGAGGAGTGGCCACAATGTGATGCGCAGGTTCTTACCTCTTGTCTTAGACTCTCTCACATCTAAATCACACACAACTAAAAAAACAAAATTAACTAAGTTGTCCCTAGGGACCAAGATTATCAATTAATGAGTAATGTAATAGTGTTCATATGTTAAGATAAATCCCTGATAGCTGTTCTTAGAATCAAAACACATAAACATGAATAAATATATGCACAACAAGATAGCTTGTCTTTTGTTAAAACATTCATTACTCATAGTGGAAGTGATCACAAAATAAACTAGAGAACATTCATATAAGAACATAGGTTCAGAAAGTTAGAACGATCTCACAATTAATGAAACATAGCTGAAAACGAAATAGTTCCCCTTCAACATTGTTCATTTCATCACATTTGAACATTCCACACAGCACTTTCTCCAACAGGAAAAACTGTAATTTTATTATTGCAAAATGAAATAGTTCATCTTACAACAAGTAGTTCACAAGTCTCTCCGGGAAAAATCCCCTTCTTACATCTAACTCTCCTATATTTATACAAAACAACAAAACTTTTGGGCTGCCCCCCTGGTGACCTTTGGGATCCCCCAACTGTTTAATCCCACAATTTTGTCTTTTAATGAGTTCTTATGATTTATACAATACATTACATTTTAGATTAAGATTTAAGAGCACTTTATAAAAAGGGACCAACTTAGTAACTGATGAACTTTTCCCAAGCCTGGGCCTCTGCTGCTATCGAATCTGTTGAGATCTCAGACCCTTACTTTCTTCTTCTCTTTCTTCATCTCTGCTTCTTCATTTTCTTTCTCTTTCTTCCTTGCTGCCTCCTTTCTTCTGCTTTGTCTTCTAAACATATCTTCTCTACAACAGCAATCACCCGTCCAAGCCTGGGCCTTTGCTCTTTAATGATTACGTTCTACCATTCCTCAGTCCCTCTTTAGACCCTTATTATTTTCTTCCTCAAGCAACAACTCTGCTGCCTTATGTTTTAACATACTTTATCCTCCAACTACATCTTCTTGGCTGCAATAATATTCAAAGGGATCTGAGAAAATCTTCCTTGTCTGCGATCAACGAAAACTCATCATTTATTCTAACCATCTTCGATAAATATAAACCATAATACCAATCAAATAAGTACTGAAAGAAAAGAAAATCGGGGCTGGGTCTTCATGAGACAATTTCACCTTGAAGAAAAACAAGGCACACTAGTCATTTACGAAATTAGTTACGAGCTCATAATAATCGGCGGGTGAATGATTAAGAAACGGGCACATAAAAAGCCTCATCGGTGAATCGGAACAGTCGGCATTGGTAAGTTAGTGGGCTACGCAGCTGCAACAGCGGATAACCTACATTCTAGGGGTTTTGGCACACAAACCAAAATTGGTGCTATAAAACGTCGGGGGTCGGACCTTCTAGAGCATCAGGTAGTTAGTGTGCTACATAGTCGCAATAGCGGAAGTTAAACAGTCAAGAAAATCTACAGACTAGTCAACATCGGCGAAAGGACAAGCAGTCCGACGGGCAGTTAGTCTATTCTGGGGCCGCAATGGCAAAAGTTAATCATACTTCGACCTCCGATCAGAGTCATAACACCTTTAGAAACACGCAAATCGAGATATTTTTTCACCAAGAGAACGCGAGATCAACGAAAGGATTTAATGATCGACGCAATGTCTAACTGACCTCCGAAAAACGGCAACTAAAAATCCCATAATAAAACTCAGAAATGATAAATCATCATAAAACTGCTAAGTCCTATAGTCCAAAACAATCGCAGACCAAACGAATTCCCGAAAAGCAAGAAAACCAGCTTCAAACAATCCAAACGTGTAGCAGAGTGGGAACAAACGGCCTTCAACAAAACAACAAGGAGGGTCCAAAATTTCAGAAATTTGGGAAAAGTTGCAGCTGCAACAATTGGCGGCTCACTGGTGAACCCAGATCTCTGACTAAACTTATATTTAAGCAACAAACTGTTTAGCAATAAAACTGACATGCTGAATTCTTCTAGATGTCTGGATTCCCATAATGTCAAATGTATGTACTTGTAATCATTGACGATAGTCCAATTTTAGGGAACGAGAACCCAAGATCTCAAATTCAGGATAACTCTTTTGAGGCTAAGTAGGTGGATTTCATTTTAACTCTGTCTTTGGGTAGCTTCCAGCTCAGACACCATAGGATTGTGACACATTGTAAACAGGAATATTCATTTGTTCCCCATTCCCATGCCACTTGGCACCTTACGTTTGTGGACTTTTGTCCTTTTGAGTCCTCCTCATGCCTTTCTTTTTGAATTTTATTTAGTCTCTTCTATCCATAGTGTCCTTTTGTGTGAGAGATGCATTTAATTTTCAGCTCACGGACGGAGAAGAACTCTTGGCAGTCTGTACTCATATAATTTAGTACTTTGTTTTGATAAATATTGCTTTCTTAGGAGTTTTGACTCTTATTATCCTTTTAGCTTTTCATTTTTTGGCATGGGGTCATTTAGATATAATATTTTGTCTACCCTGCTCCCCTTTCCATGGGTCTTTTGCTGTAACCCCCTAGGACGTTTTAGATGTGAAATGGGTGGAGCCTCAAAATAGTACTCCAGACCTTTTGATTCTAAGTTATTTTAGGGATTACGCTGGACCTCAATGTGTTCATAGACATTTAGGGAATCTGCTTACTAGAAGAAATTCCATCAGATTCAAACAATAAGACACATTCTAATACCCAAAGAATCTCAGTTTATCAAGGGTTTTGATGCTCTCCATGCAACCAAAAGTTTGCTTCTTTTATTGGAATCAGCAAAAAACTAAACTAAACAACAGGGAAGGAACAAATCAAAGTGGCAAAACAAGTCAATTATTTATGTACAAAACAGAACAAAATAAAACAAAATCAAGAAAAATAAGGTTTAAGAACTAAACCATTTACTGGTAAGTTCTCCTCCCACCCTTGTAAATCCTGCAATTTATATGTTGAGGGGCCAAGTTTTGCTGCAATATGGAAAGGGCCTACCCATAACTGTTGAAACTTTGTGTGCTTTCCCTTCTCATCATGAGGGTGATCCCACTTAAGAACCAAATATCCTACTTCAAATTCTTTTGTCCCAGCTTTGTGCTTATCAAACCACCTCTTCACTACCTCCTATTGTTGTTTAAAACATTCTCTGGCCTTGGATCTAGATTCCTTTGCCTTCAAAAGATTATGTATCCTCATCTGCAAGACTTCATTATCTGATCTTCTTGATTCTTGAGCTATTATGGAAGAAGGTAACATGATATTGGGGGGTAGAATGGCCTCTTTTCCATAAACAAGGGTATATGGGGACACACCTAACGAAGTCTTGGGGGTGACCCTATCAGCCCAAAGGGCATTTGGTAATGCTGAATGCCAACTTCTCTGGTTTTCTATCACAGTCTTTTTTAATATTCTAATTAGATTCTTGTTTGTATATTCTGCCAAATCATTTCCTTGTGGGTAATAATTTGCAGAATAATGAAACTTAATTCCTTTTTCATGAGAAAATGCGGTTAATCTAATAGAGGAAAAATAAGTAGCATTATCGAAGACTAGAGAAATTGGAACTCCAAACCTAGTCATAATATGATCTTGCAAGAAGTCCATGATTGCATCTTCATTTACTTTACGCAACGGAATGGCTTCGACCCAACGAGTGAAGTAATCAGTTGTCGTCAGAATATACTTGTGTTGCAAAGAAGAATTTGGCTTTATCTCTCCAATGATATCCATTCCCCACTACTCAAAAGGCTCTGTTATCATCACAGGCTTTAAAGGTCCTGCTGCTTTAACTTGTCTTCCACCACACCTTTGACAGATGTCGCACTTTCTGACATGGGCATGTGCATCTTTGAACAGTGTGGGCCAATAGTATCTAGCTCTGAGAATTTTATGGGCTGTTGTATCTCCAGAAAAATGTCCTCCAACAGGCCCATCATGTAATTCTATCATGACCTTCTTCACATCTTCTTTCTCTAAGCATCTAAGAAGAACTCCATCATAGTTCTTTCTAAACAATATTCCTTGAATAATATGATATGAGGCTGATTTAAGATGCAATGCTCTTCTTTGATTAGAATTCCAATGTTCTGATAACAATACCTCCTGAAGGTAATGCACAAGGTCTCGATACCAGGAGTCTGGCGCTGTGAAAAGAGGACATACATCCATCAAATGTAACTCAGCTTCGTCTTCCCTGTTGTTTTCTTCATTTTCTTTACTTTCAGTCATTAGTTTGCACAATCCTTGCCCTTTAACTATGGAGGCTAGCTTGAATTCAAGGTCATACTCCTGAAAAGCTGTTACCCAGTTGCCTCTCCTTTCTCCTAATTCCTTTTGTACGAAAAGAGACCTCACGGCTGGGTGTGGAACTTCTACCTTTGTCCGGTTATTAAGTATATATGGTTTGAATTGTTTTACTGCTTTCAACACTGCGTAAGCTTGTTTATCCACAGCTGGGTACTTCAATTCGGCCCCTTGCAGACCAGTGCTCATAAATGATATGGGGAATTCATCTCCCCCATCTTCCTTCTGGGTAAGCACCGCTGCTAGTGAATCATTAGATGCAAAAGTGTACAAAATAAAATATTTCTCAAAATCCAAACTCTTGAGGGAGGGCGCGTGCACAACAGCTGTCTTTATTTTACTAAATGCATTCTTCTCTACATTAGTCCACTTGAATTGTACACTTTTCTTTACCATTTGCTGCAAAGGTTTAACAATTTGAGCGAAATCTGGCACAAACCTTCGCAAGAAATTTATTGTCCCCATAAATGATTGCATGCCCTTTTTATTATGGGGTAAGGGAATATGTTCGATAGCTTTGATCCTCTCTAGGTCTATGGAGATCCCCTTCTTTGAAACCACGTGACCCAATAACTTACCTTCGGTAACGAAAAACACGCACTTCTTGGGGTTTAATGAGATACCATATTTTCGGCAACGTTCAAAAATCTGTTTTAGATGGAATGCGTGTTCCTCCCTTTTCTTTGAGAATATTGTGATGTCATCGAGGTATACTACAACACTGCAGCCAATTAGACCGCAGAAAGCTATGTCCATAGCCCTTTGGAAAGTAGCTCCAATGTTAATGAGTCCAAAGGGCATCCTTCTATAAGCAAAAGTCCCCCATCTGGTTTTGAATGTATTTTTAAGTCTGTCTTCTTCAGCTACTAACACTTGATTGTAGCCTGAGAATCCATCTAATAAAGAAAATAATTCAGATTCCAAAACCATTTGCAATATTTGTTCCATGGGTGGGACGGGATAATTGTCTTTATCCGAAGTGCGATTTAGGTTTCTGAAATCCACACATAGTCTAATTTCTCCAGATTTCTTCCTTACTGGTACCATATTTGAGACCCATTCCGAGTGTCTGATTTTGAAGATAATTTTAGCATCCAACCATTTCTTTACTTCATTCTGAATTAGAGGCTTCAGTTTCGGATGCATTTTCCTTAAAGGTTGTTGATAAGGCTTGACCCCAGATCTGATGGGGATAACATGCTGAATAATATTGGTGTCATATGTCTTCAGATCTTCATATGTCTAGGCAAAAACATCTTTGTATTGTTTGAACAGACTGATGAACCTATTCCTTTCACCTGGAGAGCAACACTTTCCCAAATTACATACCTAGGCTCAATTTCAATCCCCAAATTAATCAACTCGAACTGTAGAGACGAGCTATGGGTCTTCACATTCACTGGCCTTCTGAATTTCTTGTTTAGATCAAACATCCACTCTAAAGTCCTAACTCCTTTGGGAATAAAATTATCAAATTTTAGCTCGGCTTGATGTTCTTCATCATCAATAATTGCCCCTTTGAAGGTCTCATCATTCATCAAGCATTCTAGAATCTGTTGATCATCATCAAAAACTTGTAGATTGGTAATCATATTTGGAACCGAAGGCCTGAAAAGCAATTCAATAGAACACCGGTTATTAGAGGGCACAAGCCTCGCAGCTGAGGTGGCCAACAGGTCAGCTTCCGCATTCTTAAGTCTAGGAATTGATACAATGTTAAATGCATGAAAATATTTAAGAAAATACCATACTTCATTTTGATAAGCTTTCAAATGAGGAGAAATGCAATGTATTTGATTTTGAATTTGTTTTACAATTATTTCAAAATCCCCATACACTTTCAGATTTTCTACCTTTAACTCAATTGCTTTTCTTAGTCCTTGAACTAGTGCTTCATATTCGGCTGTGTTATTGGTACATTAAAACTCTAACCTACATGAAAGAAAATGTTTATTTTTATCAGAATCAATCATGACACAGCCGGCTCCTGACCCCTCCAAACTTTTAGACCTGTCAAAGAAAAGCGTCCAAAAATCGCTTACCACTACTGTGCGTGAAACAACATCTACATCTACAGCTAAGTCTACTATTTTACAATCAATTTCATCAGCCTATGAAAACCGAAGGAGATCAGGCTAAGCATCTGATGTATCGCTGTCTTCTTCCGCTTAATAGTTTCCTAGTTCTAGCTCAATAAAGTAATTTCCCAAAACAAAATTCATCGGTTCATTTGTACCTTCGAACTGAGTAACATTGTGTTTCATGTGGGGCTCTTTTAAAACTTTAATTTGATTTGGGATTCCTTTATAAGGTAGCCATAGATGTGACCAGTCCGAGGCAAAATATCCGCTCAGCTTTTCTGACCAATCTATGCTCAAAACAAGTCCATAAGCTTCAGGTATGTCAGCTACCACAATGTCAATGAATTGACATACCTTATCATTTGAAGATAAGCAAATGAGAACATCCTCCATTTCTCCAATTACATTCACATTCATTCTATCCAACCGAATGACCCTCTAGGTAGATGGTTTAGGTTGTCCATTTATCTTTTTCCAGACCGACAGCGGTATAACGTTGACTGATGCCCCTGAGTCTACTAGACAGTTGTGCACGTTGTGGTTGAAAATTTCAAAAGTTAGGAGGAAAGGTGGAGTCTTGCATTTAGGATTACCTCCCACACTTGCTTCACCAATTTCTTCTTCTTAGGGCTGATTGTTAGTGGGCAGTTTCTCCTCTGATATTTCAAGTGCTTTCAATAACTTTTCTTTCTGCTATGGCACATTGCACATCTCAAATAATGAGATATTTTCCCTTACCTTTTTTATATCCTCCACGATGTCATAATCCATCTTATGTTCTGTGAGATTAGTTTTAACCTTATTTATTTTCTCTTCAATGAGCTTAGTAGGCATGTTGATCTATCTCAGATTTTGACTGGTGGTGGTAAATTCTGGAATTTTATTAACTGAGGTGTTGTTTTGAAATTTCTTTAACATTCTTGTGAAGTTTCTTAATCTTTGGGAGCATAAGACTATTTTCCTTACTTAACCCCTGGCTTATCGTCGTTACATTTGTTTCCAAGATATCTTCATGTCTCAAATCCTTTTCTTCCTCGGTATCAAACAACGATGCACAATCCCATAAAACCATGGACTCATCCTCTTGTTTTTCTGTTGATTTATTGTTGTCTTTCCCTTATTCATCATTATCCTCGCTTAACTTGGAATCCAAAAGATGATTCATTACCAACATCATTGAATTTATCCATTGAGGACAATTCTTTTCAGAATGGGGTTGTTGGTGAAAAGTGCAAAAGTTATCCATCCCCACCTCCGTTAAGTTCATCGATGTAGGACCATGCAGAGGGGGTTGGGATTGGTTGTTATCTTCCCTTTTCTTGTAATAAGACTTATAAAACTTCTGGGCTTCCTTTTCCTTTTCCAAGTCTATTATTCTGTTAGAGAGCTTCTGCATCATCTTTGCCATTCTTTCAAAATCTGGTGATTGCTCCTCCTTAGGCTTAGTAAATAACAAAGCTTTCCTCCCAACATTTTTTTCTCCTGACTACTCAGGATAATCTTCAATGCTTTCCTTTTCGGCCTCTACCCTTTCTACTTCTTCATAAGTCTCTACTAGCATAGGTTTGGCTTTCATTTTGGCAAACATGGCCAAATCAGGCCCTAGAGCTGAAGTATAATACTCAATCATAACTTTATCCGAGGGTTTTTCAATTTCAGAAAAATTCTTAAGATAAGCTGCAAATATTTGGGTAAAACTATGCACCTTCTCTTGTCTTTATTTCTTTAAGGCGCACAGTCCTTTCATGAGAGCAGCATGAGTTTTTTGGGTTGTATATTTACTTCTGAAAATCCTTTCAAAGGTATCCTAGTCTGGGATAGAGTTTGCAGGAAAACCAAAATACCATGATGCTGCTGCCCCTTTAAGGGTATGCGAAAAAAGCCTACAAACTACATCCTCATGTTCCCTAGCCCTCAATCCTTCTATTGCCAAATAGAAACTTTGTAAATGGTCATATACTAACATCTTCTCATTTGGATCAAACTTGGGCAGCATCTTCTAGAAAGCTTGAGGTAATTCATGCAACGGAGGTGCTAAGTTTAGGGGTGATCTGGCTCTCCAGGCCAGTGGTGGATTTGGTGGGTTAAGTGGTTGATTGGCATTAACACCTGCCATGAGTCTGGGTGGAGAGTGAGGAGGTGAAGGAACAGGAGTATGCACAGGAGAACAATAAGGTGTGTTTGGGCCTACTTGATTCAAAGGCTGAACAACTTCCTGTAATGCTACTTCTACTAACTCTTCCAAATCTCCAACCAACACTGAATCTTCCAAGATGGGACGATCTTTCTTCTTGTATTCTCTTCGGGGTAAATCAGGGATAGTGGGTAATCCTCCAATACTCTTTACATAAGCTCGTGTGTGTCTTCTCAGATCATTGACTACTTGGTTGTCCACAGAAAACAAATGTTCTCTATTCTCTTCAATAATTGGATCAGGAAATAAACTGCTTTCAAAACTATCACTAGTGGAGTAACTTCGAAAGAATGGATTTCCCCAGCCAGCCATGCACTAGTAGCCCTCCTTCTAGCGCCATAAACTGTTGAGGCCTGGAAATTTGCAGCCAAAAACAGCAAGGGATTCTCCCCAGTCAGCGTTCCCAACTAGCCCATGACTATTTGGTGTAGGGAATCCATCCAGTTTGTGGTCCGGCTACCATAGGTCAAGTAACAAAAAACAAAGGGTTTTACTGGATTACGACCCGGTCCACCATGTGTATTTTTGTATTTTGACTTTAAGTATGATATGCAAGTTCCTATCTAAGGTGCAGATTGATAAAGAATGCGAGGAGTGGTCACAATGTGATGCGCAGGTTCTTACCTCTCGTCTTAGACTCTCTCGCATCTAAATCACACACAACTGAAAAAAAAAAAATTATCTAAGCTGTCCGTACGGAGCAAGATTATCAATTAATGAGTAATGTAATATTGTTCATATGTTAAGATAAATCCCAGATAGTTGTTCTTAGAATCAAAACACATAAACATGAATAAAGATATGCACAACAAAATAGCTCGTCGTCTGTTAAAACATTCATTACTCATAGTGGAAGTGATCACAAAATAAACTAGAGAACATTCATATAAGAACATAGGTTCAGAAATTTAGAATGATCTCACAGTTAATGAAACACAGTTGAAAACGAAATAGTTCCCCTTCAACATTGTTCATTTCATCACATTTGAACATTCCACACAACACTTTCTCCAACAAGCAAAACTGTAATTTTATTATTGCAAAACAAAATAGTTCCTCTTACAACAAGTAGTTCACAAGTCTCTCCGGGAAAAATCCCCTTCTTACATCTAACTCTCCTATATTTATACAAAACAGCAAAACTTTTGGGCTTCCCCCCTAGTGACCTTTGGGCTCCCCCAACCGTTTAATCCCACAATTTTGTATTTTAGTGAGTGCTTATGATTTATACAATACGTTACATTTCAGATTAAGATTTAAGAGCACTTTATAAAAAAGGACCAGCTTAGTAATTGATGAACTTTTTCCAAGCCCGGGCCTCTACTGCTATAGAATCCATTGAGATCTCAGACCCTTACTTTCTTCTTCTCTTTCTTCATCTCTGCTTCTTCATTTTCTTTCTCTTTCTTCCTTACTGCCTCCTTTCTTCTACTTTATCTTCTAGACATATCTTCTCTACAGCAGCAATCACCCGTCTAAGCCTGGGCCTTTGCTCTTTAATGATTATGTTCTACCATTCCTCGGTCCCTCTTCAGACCCTTATTATTTTCTTCCTTGAGCAACAACTCTGCTTCCTTATGCTTTAACATACTTTATCCTCCAACTACATCTTCTTGGCCGCAATAATCTTCAAAGGGATCTGAGAAAATATTCATTGTCTGCGATCAACGAAAACTCATCATTTATTCTGACCATCTTCGATAAATATAAACCATAATACCAATAAAATAAGTACTGAAAGAAAATAAAACTGGGGTTGGGTCTTCATGAGACAATTTCACCCTGAAGAAAAACAAGGCACACTAGTCATTTACGAAATTAGTTACGAGCTCATAATAATCGGTGGGGGAATGATTAAGAAACAGGCACATAAAACCCCCATCGGCGAATCGGAACAGTCGACATCAGTCGGTTAGTGGGCTACGTAGCCGCAACGGCATATAACCTACATTCTAGGGGTTCCAGCACACAAACCAAAATTGGTGCGATAAAAGGCGAGGGTCGGACCTTCTAGAGCATCAGGTAGTTAGTGCGCTACATAGCCGCAACGGCGGAAGTTAAACGGTCAAGAAAATCCGCAAACTAGTCAACATTGGTGATAAATAGAACAAGACATCGATGAAAGGACAAGCAGTCCGACGGGCAGTTAGTCTATTCTGGGGCCGCAACGGCGAAAGTTAATCATACTTCGACCTCCGATCAGAGTCATAACACCTTTCGAAACATGCAAAGCGAGATCTTTTTTCACCAAGAGAACGCGAGATCAGTGAAAGGATTTAATTATCGATGCAATGTCTAACTGACCTTCGAAAAATGGCAACTGAAAATCCCATAATAAAACTCAGCAATAATAAAACATCATAAAACTGCTAAGTCCTATAGTCCGAAACAATCGTAGACCAAACAAATTCCCAAAAATCAAGAAAACCAGCTTCAAACAATCCAAACGTGTAGCAGAGTGGGAACAAACAGCCTTCAACAAAACAACGAGGGTCCAAAATTTCAAAAATTTGGGAAAAGTTGCAGCTACAACAGCAGGAAAAGAAAGCAAGCACGGA
The DNA here is from genome assembly GCA_001517045.1 of Pseudotsuga menziesii. NCBI lineage: Eukaryota > Viridiplantae > Streptophyta > Pinopsida > Pinales > Pinaceae > Pseudotsuga > Pseudotsuga menziesii. Next base: position 121,277 of record LPNX010501076.1, on the reverse strand, counting down.
GAACGAGAGAGAAGAGTAAAAAAAAAAAAGCCCCCTTCCTCTTTCCATACTTTTACGTATATTTTAAACTTAGCTCACTTGGTCCAAAGTTGCTTTATTCCTTAATAGGTCTTGAGTTCAAGTCTTATTAAGCTACTTTTTTAGTGCATGCAATTTATATTTTCAAGTTACTTTATTGTAAAAGTGCATCTCACATAAATAGAATAAAATAAAAAGTGAGTCACTTAAGTCTTTTAATTTATTGCTGCACTATTTAAAAGTAACATTATTGTAAAAGTGAACCTCACTTATTCTACAAAAGTGATTCACTTCAAAACAACTTTATTGTAAAGTGATTGTCAAAGGTTGATCTTGGGAAGAAGGGGGTTCTTTTTTTTTAATTGGTCAAGTTAATATCTGCCACGTCACTATTGGGAACATCTTCAACATTTTCTTTGATCAAGCATAACTTCATCATCCAGAATTAGTTTTCACTGCCGCTTTTTTTAAAAATGCATATTTTTTCGAGCTCTTTGCAACCAGACAGTTAGTTTCTATTTTTTCAGACATTATTTTATAGTATGGCCGCCCCTTGTGATATTATACTTACAAGTTCTAACTATTTCTCATGGAAATCTTGTATGGAGGATGTTCTACGAAGTAGGGGACTTTTCAGGATAACCTCAGGGAAAGAAACAAAACCCATTGATGATGATAAGAAAATTACATGGACAAATAGATGTGATGAAGCTTGTGGATTGATTGAGATGTCAATCTCTACTGATTTGTGATTCCACATATCTGGAATTGATGAACCTGATAAAACTTGGGAAAAGTTGGAATTTGTGTTTGGTAAACACAATGAAATTCGGGGTCATCAACTTGAGAATGAGTTGCTTTCCTTGAATCCAAGTTATTTTTCATGCATTCAAGACTATTTATCTAAGTATAAAACTCTTAGACTCTTATATGCAGAATGCAAGATTAAGAAAGAAGACAAACAATGTATTTATCATATTATTTCCAAACTTGGACCTGCATATTCTATTTTTGTATCTACATTCTACTCCATGAAAGAATCCTTGACTGTAGCTAGCTATCAAGAGCCTATTCTTGAATCTTTTTGTGATTCCTTAATTAGAGAGCAAGATAAGCTCATTCATCTTGGAATAATTAACAATGCAGATACATCTAGGAAAGCCTTATTGTCCCAACAGAAAGAAAAGTCCAAGCCTCCCAAGAAATAGAATTTTCACAATAATAAGCCAAACAACAAGGGTCCAAAACCCTCTCAGTCAGCTCCTTATTTAAAAAATGACAAAGGATCCAAGCAAAAAGGAAAGAATACTGAGCGTCATTGCAATTTTTGTGGGAAAGATAATCATGATGAATCGAAGTGTTTCAAGAAGATGGCAGCCTTGGAAGCAAGAATGAAGAAGCACCACATCAGCATAGATTCATCTTCAGAATCTAACTCTCATGGACATGCACTTTATGCTTCTGGTTACTCTTATACTACATCTTCTTCTTCTACTTCAAATGAATGGCTTATTGATTTTGGAGTATCTTATCATATGGCTAAGGATCAAGCCATATTTTCTACTATGCATGAATGTAACACCAAACAAATATTTGTTGGTGATGATAGATCTCTAAGTGTTGTAGGATCTGGAACAATTCCAGTAGAAAATGGTCATTTCAGTGATGTACTATGTGTTCCAAAAATTTCCTGCAGTTTGTTATCAGTCTATCAAATTACTCATTCAGCTAAAGGTAAAACTGTGACTTTTACACCTCACCAAGTTGTAATCAAGGATTTTTAAAATCCTCAAAATGTCCTTGCTACTGGAACTGTTAATGATATTACTAGGTTGTACAAATTTAACAACTTTGGGTCATCACCTTTTCCTTCAGTTTTTGTTGCTCATAGTGATAACTTGAGCAAACTTTGGCATGAGCGATTTGGTCACTTAAATTATCGCTCATTGCAACAACTATGTAAAGAAAATATGGTGACTGGTCTTCCAATGGTATCTTGCAAGGATGGTGTTTGTTCCGGTTGTGTACTCAAAAAACATCACCGAGACAGTTTTGACAAACGTGCCTCTTGGCACGCCTCGATTCCTTTGGAGCTTGTGCATATTGACTTGTGTGGTCCTCTTCCATCTGCTTCCTTTTCTGGTTTCAAATATTTCTTAACTTTCATTGATGACTACTCCAGATGCACTTGGGTTTACTTCCTAAAACTTAAGAGCGAAGTATTTAACATGTTCTTGGCTTACAAGGCCCTTGTTGAAAAACAATATGGTCATCAAATTATTAAGTTAAGATCTGACAATGGAGGAGAATATGTTAACAACAAGTTCACTACTTTTTGCACTGAACAAGGAATCCAACAACAACACATTGTTCCATAGACACCTCAACAAAATGGTGTAGCTGAACGGAAGAACCACACTTTAAATGAAATGGCTAATTGTATGATCCAATCTAAGGGACTAAGTCTTCAATATTGGGCTGAGGCCATAAATTGTGCAAATTACATAGTTAATTGCACACCCACTAAATTTTTACAAGGTATAACACCGAAAGAAGCATGGAGTAAAATTAAACCAGATGTAAGTCACTTTTGTGTGTTTGGTTGTGAAGCATGGGCTCATATTCCGGATGAAAAACGAAAAAGCATTACAGCCTAAAAGTGAAAAGTGCATATTTGTTGGATATTCTGAAGATGTAAAAGGTTATAGACTTCTTCATCCCCATTCACATGATATAATCATTAGAAGAGATGTTAAATTTGATGAAAATCTCTTGGCCTGGGAGCCTAACTTGGCGGGTGTGCCATCTTTGGCCTGCGAGCCTGATTCAGCGAGTGTGCCTTCTTCTTCTTCTTCCAACTTCCTTGACAGGTTTCCAACTCCAGTTTCTAATGATGGCAGTGAGGATGAAAATCCACCTCCTCCTGCTCATGTTCCTCCAATTGCACCAACACCAATATTTCCTCTATGAGTCCGTTCAACATGTGAAGCAGCTGGTGATCTTGCCGGTGATCCTAGAGATCAACGTCGAACACGTTCTCAGTTTCAGCGAGCCTCTTCTCTTTTGGCTCAAGTTTTTGAGAATCATGATCCAAAAACTTTTGTAGAAGCTAAGGAAATCCAGATTGGGATGCAGCTATGGATGAAGAATATCATTCCTTAATGGTGAACGATACTTGGGATCTTGTTCCTCTTCTAAAAGGAAGAAAACTTGTCAGATGTAAATGGGTCTGCATAACTAAGTATGCATCAGATGGAAGTGTTGAAAGACTTAAGGCAAGGTTAGTTGCCAAAGTTTTTTCCCAAGTTGAAGGGATTGACTACAATGAAACCTTTTCCCCTGTAGCAAAAAAGAACTCCATCTGCCTTGTTCTTTCCCTTGCAGCCTTACATAACTGGGAAGTCCACCAAATGGATGTCAAGTCTACCTTATTACATGGTGATTTACATGAGTAAATTTACATGGAACAACCTCCTGGATATGTTCAGAATAACTCTAGCCTTGTTTGTCTCCTTAAGAAATCCTTATATGGCCTTAAGCAAGCTCCTAGAGCTTGGTATGCCAAAATGGATAGATTTCTCCTTGAAACTGGTTTTTCTAGATGCCATTATGACCCCAATGTCTATAGCAAGAAAGTAGGAAACCATCTCATCATACTTGTTCTTTATGTTGATGATCTTATCCTTACTGGTAGTGACCCTAAACTTATAACCCATGTAAAATCCAGTCTTAAGAAAAAATTTGAAATGTCAGAATTAGGACATTTTCATTATTTTCTTGGTCTCCAAGTATTGCAAACCAAAGAAGGAATATTTCTTTCCCATTCTAAGTATGCTTGTGACCTTCTTCATCGCTTCCACATGGAAGATTGTAAACTAGCCCCTTCTTCCTTCCAGTCTAGAGTCAAACTTTCTACCACTTGTACTTCCCCTGAAGTAGATGCCACCTTCTATCGTCAACTTGTTGGTAGTATTTTATACTTGACTCATTCCTGTCCTGACCTTTCCTTTGCCATTGGTCGTGTTGCCCGTTATATGCAAACTCCTCATGAAAGTCACTGGAAAGCAGCAGAAATAATACTTCAATATATTCGAGGTACAATCTAGTTTGGGATTCATTACAGTATAGGGGGGAAACCTTTATTGGTTGGTTTCACTGATTCCAAGGGGAAAACCTTTGTTGTTTGGTTTCACTAATTCAGATTGGTCCGGTGATCTTGATGATCGAAAGTCTACTACAGGTTATGTTTTTAGTCTGGGATCTGGACCTGTCACTTGGGCTTGTAAGAAACAACAAGCTCTTGCTCTTTCTTCAGCAGAAGCATAATATCGAGCTGCAGTTAATGCCAGTCACGAAGCTTTATGGATTTGGCAGATCCTTTCATAGTTTGGATTCAAGCAGTAGCAGCCTACTCCACTTTGGTGTGACAATCAAAGTGCCATCAAGCTTGCTAAAGATCCAGTTCTACATTAGCACAGCAAACACATTGAGCTACACATGCACTTCATCAAAAACCTTGTTCATGATAGTGTTATTGAAGTTCTCTATTGCCCTACAGATGATCAAGTTGCAGACATCTTCACCAAGTCTCTTATAGAAGTGAAGTTTTCTAAACTTTGGTTTATGTTAGGAGTTCAGAAATGTGTCATTAAGGGGGGATAGGCTCTAATGCCTCCTTCCTTCTCCTAATAGTGTCACTTTTGTAAATCCTTCAATCCTATCCCAAGTTGTTCTTAAGGGGGGATGTTAGGATATTTATACACTTAAGAGTTAGCTAAGATCAACTTGTGTAATATATCCGTAAGGTAAAAGTGTGTTTCTTTAGTATGCATTAGTATGCATTTGTAAATATTCTAATCCGATGGTCACAATATGTTCTAGACATAGAGTGATTCGACGGTTCAACTTCTCTTAGATCATACCTACCATTGATCCGTGGCTTAACACCCGATTGGTCTATGATCTATATTTAAAGAGAACAGAGGGTCCTTGGCTAGTTGATTGATTATGAGAAGCTCATGTAACTTTATTTATTTTGCATAATAAATTGTTTCAAGTTGCTATTTGGCTAGGGCCGTGAACTGTTTCCCTCTTGAGGGTTTTAACCACGTGACAAACATCGGTGTGTTGATCTGTGATCTATTTGTGTGAAGCGGTTGCTAAAGGTGTTCGATATTTTGGGAGTACCTTGTGTACCTAAACAATATGGTCTAAATTTAGATGTATAAGTCATGAAAGCATTAATTGAGAGAACACCCTCTCCCATCCATGGTATTTGACAACCCATGGTTTTGTTCCATGGTATGGCTTCAAAGCACATTGTACCTCTCCCATCCATTTTAAGTTATTGTTCTAAGAGGTGAGCGTCACCTCCAATCTTGTTTCTGGATCAAATGATAGCATATTTGTAGGTTTACTCTCCTCCTCTCTCGACATTCAAGCCTCCTGGATCTCATCCTCGAAGATCTGGACCACGGCTTGAGGACTTCTCTCTCCCATCTTAAAACTTCAAACTTATTCTCGGTTACCGGTTCTTCATGCTTAAGAAAAGTTAGACGCATCAATCTGAAATTTAAAATCTATTTTTACTTATGCATATGTATTAGATCTAGAACTCTTTAAAAAGTTTCATCTCGAACTAGATCCAAAGTAGTTTCTCAAAGTGCTTTTTTCAAGTAAAATTTCACAAATTTTAAGCATTTTGAGTAGTCTAAAATTATGTACTCTTCTTTGACTGATTCATGAGATTCTAAAATTTTTGCTCGCTATTTTTTAGCAGCTTTTAAGAAAATGAGAATTACATCTTGCTTAAAAGTCAAGTTTTGGTTCACCCAAGACACCAAAAATTTCTTCTTTCATCCCCTTTCTTCATTCCTCTTCTCTTCCAGTAAGCTTGAAATCTTTTCGATCCATTTTCAAGGATCAAAGTGCATTTTATTTTATCATTTTATTAATTTGTAAAGTATAATAATAAAGCAAGCAAGGGGGTTACACAATGCCCACACTCCATCCCCCTCGGGGGGATTCACAATGTTCTTTGTGGTTTTCCTTTTTCTAACACACAATCTGTATTATATAAAGGTTGTATAGTATAATCAATTTTCAATTATATTTTTTGATTTCATCTTAGCATAAAATAATAATTTCAAACCTGACTCGTTTTCACGAAGTATGCTCTTGCCACCAAGCAAAGGATTTGTCGATTATTGGTGGATGATCAGAAAGTGACACACAGTTTTTGGTTCCATTTTGTCATTATTTTATTTGCATTTACAACATTTTTTCTTTCTTTAATTGGAACATACACTACATCGCAAATCTTGTGTATGCTCTTTCCCTCTATGGGATTTGCTTGGTCATTGGGAAATCAAAAGCGATTTGCGACATTTTTTAATTTCTACACATTAACTTAACAATCCATTAATAAAATTAACTCCCAAAAAAATTATAAAAAATCGGCATAGAGATATTTGACATTGTGGGAAAATTCTTCAAAAGATACAGGAACCACTAGATAGTGACCTCAAGATAATATTAGGATACACCCTTATTGGTGTAGTGTTGGACATTTCTCAGAGACTCCGATCCAAACCACATTTCTAATTGAAGAACCACCTTCGCCATATTCCAGACATAGTCTCAGTACTTTACGGTATATCTAGAATCTCCTTCCCATAACTCAACTCATCTTTTAATAATTAAAACTGACCAATAATACATTGCAAAACATTTCATCTTTTAGAAACATTATTTATTTTACTCTAAGTCCATTGGCATTGATCTAAATTTGCAACATTCTTCTTTTGCTTGTTATCGGCTTTTAATTGTTGCTAAATTGTTATGTGTTGATGTTATTATATATATGCTAGTTAAGTATTTATCATTTTTGCAATAATCTTGTCTGAGTATTTTACTTCGAAAAACTCATAAAAAAACTTACTTCCATCATTAATGACTAAAACACAAGAGCCTTATTTAACGCTTTCTTAGGGACCACCCCCCTTGGTTTCATTAGGATTTTTTCATAAATGGAGGATTCAATATTGAGTGACAATACTTGACTCGAGACTTGTAGTGACAATACTTGACTCGAGACTTGCCCCTAAGGACACACCTAGAAACTTGAATATTTCTACTGCGCTTAACCCCCAGGTGTGTGAAAGGTGACAACACTTTTTGGCATCGTTGCCTGGGATAAATTTTTCTATTCCCAGGTTACGACTTTTCTTTTTTTTCTTTTTTTGAACCACCCATGAGTAGTTTGTGGCCTATATGGTCATTATTCACATCATTTCCCAAACTTTCCCGAGTACCGGTCACTCCTTAGTGACCTTCGCAAGCAATCCCATGAGTTTGAAATCACTGTCCTTGAGGAGATCCACCCTCCAACCTCTTCTACAGATACTAATAACACCATTTACACAATCTCTACTTCTAGTATCCAATCCCCCTCATCAACCGCAGAAGATCCCCTAATCTATCTTGGTACCACTTTCCTGACGATGGTGAGATCCCTAAAAATGCCACTGAATTTACCCCATTTCACTTAGTCCACGATGTGGAATCATTTCTTCCCATTGAATGCCAGATTTTGTCACTCCACCTTGTCGTCGAACTTCTACCTGATACTTCACTGTTAAAAAAACACCTACTTATTCTTGAACAAACCAATGAGGATTGTTGTGTTTCTCTCCAAATGATTGAAGAAGCTAAAACTCACTGGAAGTATCAATATGGCTCCCACGTCCACCCACACACCTTTAAAGAGCGGGGCCTTGTCCTCGTCTATGACCAAGCCCATGATAAGACTCGAAATTGGAAGTTCAAATCCATGTGCTATGGCCCTTATTTTATCCATTGATTCCTTGGAAAGGGGGAATATCTCCTTGTTGAATATGATGATCATCTCTTGAATAATTCCTGCAATGGGCTCTATCTCAATAGGTTTTACTCTTGAATTCGCCCACCATGCATACCCTTGTATCATACCCAGTCGAAGTCTCAATATGACCCCCTCCAATAGTTTCTCCATGTCTAGCCGCAGTGAGTCCAATGTCACACTCTGGAACCTCCTCTTGCCATGAGCGAATGGATATAACTCCTCCACCCTACCCCTACATCGATGGTACCACACTAGAGGATGCAATCCCATGTCTACACATGTAAACAATATGTCATCAGTATCTATCAAATGTATGATATAGCTACCACCATGCTAGTAAACCATATATGACTGAAACAACAAAGAGCCATGTATATGTATTTTCATGTCCCCAGACCTTTCTTGGAGGCCGAGGCATCTTCCAATCTCCCCTATAGTCCATGCTCACATATGGATAGTCCTCTATGAGAATAGGAAGTTGTTTTCACTATGCAAAGATCTCCCGGGTGAAGAAATGACCTCCTAGACTGCCTCCCTTCCTACTTTCTTACGGCAATTTCCTAGAATTACCTCGTTTTGTGTACCACCACACAAATCAAACATTGTATGTATTGACATGTTCACAAGCCCTCTGCTCCATCCATACTGCAAACTTGGCCTTCTTTTACTGCCATTCACCATCCCGCAAGGAGGCCCCACCAATGTTCCACTGTTATTCATATTAACCATGTTCACAACATCACCCCTTTCGGTACATCAAACACTTCCTCCTTTCTTGATTGACCATTATGTAGTTTTTGTTAATCTCTTTTCTAACTCCTAAAAGAATGGAAAGATTGCCGAACACACTTGCTTCCTTTCACGCTCGTTAAATTATTTGAAATAGCGTCTATGTGGCCTCGTTTATCTCCTTTTTCAAACTACCTAGACTATTTAAAGAAACAGACCACCCTGGAACCTTCCAGCTAGGAACATTTCCCATTGTATCATTTTATGCTTTATCGGACATTGGGACTGAAACTTATGAAAAATCTCATTATGGGTTGTATTTAAGCTCTTTTCAACCCCCTCTCATAAAGAAAATATCACCTAGCAAACTTGGTTTTGTTCATGCTTGTAAAAGTATTTGAATGACCGTCCAATCAGTATAGGTTTAACCTTTTCTGGCCTGGTTGGACTACCTATGTGTAAGCATTCATCCTTACATTATTATCATAATTGATAATATATATTTATTTATTATTGAATTGATATTTTATTGCATTGACATGTTTACATTATATATGGAATCTGACCTATGAATGGTCGGACCCTCAAAAGAGGTGACCTTTGACCATTAATACTAATTAACCTAATTGTTAATTAATTAATAATAATAGTAATATACTTATTTAGGTATATTCCAATTCATCCTGCTCTGAAAATATTTGTTCATGAATATTCTTATGAGCTTGATGCAACTAAAAATTTTTCCACCAATAATGGTGCCACGGTTTAGTAGTTCTTGAAATATTTGGTCGCATTTCTATTCAAATATTTTCTTGCATATAATTCTGTAGATGAACGCATAACAACTATATGGAGTATTCTTCTAAGCTTCTAATCCGATGGTGTTCTTTTGACCTTCTATTTTGATGTATATTTTTTATATTTTTGCATGCTTTGATATGGTTTTCATATCTGTAGTGGAAACTACTAATAATGTACTTGCTTCCTTGTCTAACAAGCTTGTCTTTATTTGTTCTCTGAGAACCTTTTGATATTCTAGAACATCTTGAGTTGTGACAACTAATACAATGTTCTTCTCATCACTTGCCGTACCATCCTCTGGGTTTCTTTTTTCTATGTTATCATGATTAAGGTCATCTTTAACACTTTTATTTTCATCATTGCATATAACTTCGATTATCTCATGATTGTTGTTAACATTGAATATATTGACTTCATTGACTTCTAGGACAATGTCATTTTCTTTACAATTGATATTGACATTGTGATTATCAATATCATTTCGATATTTCATATATGTGTCTTCTACTTCTTATGTTTCATTATTCTTGTTAGCATCTTTCTTAACAAGTCCTTTTTCTGGAACTGGCGTATTAATCTGCCTTGCTTCCTGACCTTGTAAGAATCCACAACGAACTTCTGGTAGGCGTGCATAGTTTTTAGGAAGTATCGTATTTTGATATTTGTAGTTTGGATATCTTTTCTTATCCCACTTGGTGTCTAGTGGTATAGATATTTTGTGAGGAGGGGTATAAGGAGTCGGTCATCCAGGTTTCCTTTCCTTCCCGGCGGTCGTAGCAATTTTATATTCATCCTTACTTGAATATGTAAGAGTCACAATAGTCCCTTGTTCTTCTTGAATTTGTAATTCGAGAGCCACAGTTACTTCTTCTTTCGAGGGTGTAGATCCCAACACTTCTTGACCTAAGAACTCAGAAGTCGTAGCATCTTATTTTATGGTCGTCGTCCCTTCTTTTGTCATGAGTGTCGATGCAGACCCCAGCTCTGCTTGACATAAGAACTTGGGAGTCGACATAGCTTGTTATTTTATGATAAGAATCCTTTCTTCAGACGTGAGTACTAATGCAGATGTTGGCTCTATTCATCTTGAGCACTCGAAAGTCGCAACAAATTCTTCCTTCCTGGGGGTAGTAGATATTTTACATTCATCCCTACTTGAATATGTAGGAGTCATAGTAGTCCCTTGTTCTTCTTGACTTGCTAATTTGAGAGTCGCAATTACTTCTTTTATCGAGGGTGTAGATCCCAACACTTCTTGACTTGAGAACTCAAAAGTTGTAACATCTTCTTCTTTACTAGTTGTAGTCCCTTCTTTTTTCATGAGTGTCGATGTAAACCCCATCTCTCCTTGACATGAGAACTTGGGAGTCGTGGGAGTCGACATAGCTTGTTCCTTTATGATAGGAATCTCTTCTTCTGACGTGAGTGTTGATCCAGATGCCAGCTCTATTCGGCCTAAGCACTCGAAAGTCGCAACAAGTTCTTCCCTGATTCCATTTTCTTCCATCGCGGGTGCAAAATCAATTTCCATCTCTTTATTTGGAAATTCTGAGGGAGTAACCTCTTCTTCTATCTTAGTTTCCATAGCACCTTGCATTCCCTCACTTGAAAAGTGAGATGCCGCAACATATTCCTCTTTCAAGTGTCTTGAGGGGAAGAATGGTGTGTTTCTGGTTTTTCTTTGTCTGCATGCTTCTTAGGTTCTTCTTCTGGTCGTTGTATTATCAACATTTTTCAGCTCTTTAACTAAGTCTTTTATATCTTCATGTGGAACTTGCATCTCTACGTCGATATATGATATTTTCATTTCAAGCTCTGTGGGTTTTATTTCTTTAATCTCCAATTTAAAATCCTTTTTAACTTCTTGCGATGGTTTATCTCGTTTGAAAAACCCATAAACACCTTCATTAAAGACCATTTTGTCTTACACAAAATATTCAATTTTTTTTGAATAATAATAATTATTAATTAATAATAATATTATTATTATTTTATAAACTTTATATATTGCTTTAATATATAGTTTTTTTTGTTTGAAAATTATATATATATATATATATATATTATTTAACAATAATAATAATATATAATATTTTTTTAAATGGTGGAATTTTAGGGTTTTAAAAGCATGTATGGTGCAACTCGAAAGTGGGAATGAGTGAGGTTGATAGGTAGGAATTACATGAAAGGAGGTAGGTATGGAGTTATGTGGGAGGTATGTATGCACCAGAGAGAATTGGGAATGGAACGATAGGTGTACAGACGGTAGGTTGATGCACAGAGGTGTATGTACATAAAAATGTTGCAGGAATGGATGAAGGGTGACTGGGAGGCATGAAGTTTGAGCATGAAGGGTGATTGGTTGGTCTGTGTGAGAAGTCATAGCATGAAGGGTGAAGGGAGCGTGAAAGGTGAAATGTGAAGCATGCAGGGAAGTAGTAGCGTGGGAGCATTGGGTGATTTGGAGTGTGAACAGATGGGCGCAGCAGATAGGCGTGAATAGGTGGGCATGAGCAGATGAGGTGGGAGTAGAATGGTGGGAGAAAACATAGGTGGCTATGTAAAGAGAGCTGAGGAGCTGAGGAATGAGGGTGCGGGTAAGGAAATGTAAGCATGGAATAGCGGGGGCGTGAATAAATTGAGTTGCAGGTAGGAATTGGAGGGAGTGAGAGTTTGAAAGGTTTTTTTTTAAATTTAAAGATTATAATAATTATTATTAAGTATTATAATAATAATATTATAATTTTTTTTGGAAATGGGGGATTTGTGGTATGGGTCATTGGAGATGGGTGTGTTGAAGATGCAGCGTGAGGTAGCTGGGAAGTACGCAGAAGGAAGTAACTGGAAAATAGAGTGGAAGATGGGAATATGTAGCAGAAGAAGAGGCACCAAGATGAACGCGGAGTAGATATTGAGCCAAAGCTCTGATACCACTTGTAAGCGTTCATCCCTACATTATTATCATAATTGATAATATATATTTATTTATTATTGAATTGATATTTTATTACATTGGAAGGTTTACATTATATATGGAATCTAACCTATGAATGGTCGGACCATCAAAAGAGGTGGATTTTGACCATTACTACTAATTAAGCTAATTGTTAAATAATTAATAATAGTAATAATATACTTATTTAGGTATATTACACTATGGAAAATAAGTCTCTCGGTTCCTTTCGATCGAGAGAGATCTCTTTTGTACACTTTTATCAATTTTTGGACTTAGGAGACTACTATACAAAAAAGAGACCCATTGGAGTCTTCTTCCTGTTTTTGGACTCTTTAAACATGAAAACACCATTGAGAATTCATCGTCTCGGGCTCGACAAAAATCCACGAGATAGTAGCATATTGAGCATACTTCTATCCCTTATTCATGCTCCTTAAAACTATGAAGAAGGCCCAAACGGTGCCTTTAGGCGCCCATACATATTACACATAGTCTCCCATTATGCAATATTTCCCCCTATTGGGCCACCTTTGTTCATAATACTATGCAACGAGTCTCCCTTGGATCCCTTGGATATGACTAGTCCAATTACTTCCCCATGTATCTCCCATTGCAGTCATTTCCCCGATTCCACATTTATGATTCCCTCCCCATGAGTTAGTATCATTTGTTTCTAGGTCATCCCTATCATCATACCCTAAACACGGGAATTTTGAGTCCCCCTTACTCATCTTCCCATGTTCCTCAGTCAGTGTCTTAGTCCCATTAATATTCCATATATCTGGTTGTCCCCCTCGTGCTTCTATCAATGAAACCTCATTGCATTGGTGTTTGCAGGTCTCCATCTGTCGATGTCAACAAATCTATTCCAGAGGATATACCCAGGGATTCATGTATCTTGGTTTCATCCACCTCATTTATGATTTCCTTAAACCACTTAAAATGAGTCATTATTTCCTTTCAGGTTGGTTGTGTATCACGTGCTCGACCTCAAATCCATCTTCACACCGTTGAGATTCGTACAGGGTATTGGTTCCTTCATTATTTGGTTGAAGACCCCAGTTGTCACATGACTCTAGCACATTGGTGAGTCTATTCTTGGAACCCATACAGTTTCATGTCCCTTGCAATTTTCAAGTTGCGTTGGCGACAGTGTTCAGAAGCCCCTCAGTGTCATGCTTATGTGTATCTATAGTACTTCATGTTGTTTATTGTACCTCAAATATTTGGACTCTCAGTCATTGAGTCCATATAATTGTGGACACCTCTAGATTCAATAGAGAATCAGTTGTTGTGATATCACATTCCATGAGAATTCCATTGTTCCTATGTACCGGTTCTTCATATCAGTATTTGTATTCATCCTCCCATTAAGGCCAGTACCATTGTGTACTGCCGGTTGTACATATGTATTGATCGACTCCCATTGTTTGAGCCTTCACCCTCATTTTATATAGAGACATTGTTATGAGCATGGGTATGCCCGAATCGTCCATATACATGTCTTATATTATATGTAACTGATCCATTTTTTAGAAGAAATACAAACCAGAAGCCACTGTATTTCGAACGAGGAAACTCCACTCCTCCATGGTCCTCTCCAGTATCTCCACCATTGTCATCATTTCTCTCTTGATCCTATGATTTCTATCGGCCATACGATGAGATCCTTCCCTCACACATCAGGGGTAGATCTATTAACAAAAAAAAAATTCTCACCTAGCTCTCCTTGGTCGAAACCATAATTATACATCATAATCCCACCATTATTTCGTCCATTTTTACCTTCACAATTAAAATTCCACCAAATATGGTCCAAAACATTATTATTTATTCCCCCATAAATGAAGGGAAGTTGAGCATTCATTGTGACATAACCCCACTCTCTCCAAAAAGGAACAAAAAAACTTCAAATGAGAATGGGTCAAAAGTCATGGACAAATACCATGCACATTAAAATACCATGGGTCAAAAAACCTTGGATCATCTTATAAACACATTGTGAAGGTCTCACCACAAACATTTTTTTTCCATTCATTCATAATATTACTTTTCACCTTTCGCCATTGTTCTCATATTTTTGTCATATCATTTTCCATGGTGTATGGTGAGTTTAATCCATACCCACTTGGATCCATTCCCTTTTTTTGACAACCATTACTGGAGACGACTGGAGAACCAGACCATGGAGACGGTGGACCATTTCCTCAAACAACTGCAATTCTCATATTATTGAAATGTATGTTTGTTATTGTTTTTCATTAGTTAGACAAAATATATAAAAAATAATAAAAAATATTGTTATTGTTGTTATTTATTGTTGCAATTCGAAGTTGAGAAATCCTTTGCACCATGAACTCTACCCTATGATCTGGTTGATCTAGGGTAGGTTCTTTTGCACATAGTAGGGGAGAAATCCCCAACACAACCCTAGGAGTGCTTTTATCCTTATTCTGGTTTGATCCTATACACTTTATTGACTTCCTGTTAACAAGAAAAACACACCTCCTGTGGACAGGAGTTTTTCCTCTAGTATGAATGGTTCAGATCTAGAACAAATAGTACACAACATAATTGGAAGACTTTCCCTAGAATGGGTAGAGATATGGAATAAGGGTATTTGATGAAAAGTGTGGTTGTCTCCTGCAATGCTAGCTCTTCACTGATGTACCTGCATGATCACATGAAAACAACACACTGCAAGATCAAAAAGCACCAAAAAATGTTCCACTATTCTATGCTAGTGACTAAGGAATCTAACAATAAAACATATGATATTGACACAATATAATTTATGGGAAAGGAACCAATTTTGCATTAAATAAAGAAGAAGAATTTTACAACCTATGCCTTAGTGTCAATAAGCTCCTTCACAATGCCAATATCTTGTCCCCGGTAGCTCCAACTTTGCTCCTCCTATGCTCACCCTACTGATCTAGGTCAGAATAACAATGCACCAGCATAACCTTGTTGTCTCCCTCAACCATGTATATGAGCCTACTTTTATAGGCCTTGGGAGGATAGGGCTAGTTGAGGAAATGGTGGGTGAGGTGGATAGGACATCCTAGAAGGATGGATCTCGAACCCAAGTGGTCCTCAGGTGTAGGAATAAGGGAGCCATGAAGCCTTCTTTCGAGAAGCTTCATGGAGGCCTCTCTTTTTTACCTTTTTACCAAGGGCACTACTTCTTCTCTACTAAGATAGAGCGGTGACAGGGAAGAACCAAACCTTGTACAAGGGTTAAAGGAGGTACCACTGCTTACTGCCAAAAGATTAAAGGATTCTTGAAGAGGGTAATGCTCATTGATTAAAGGGTAAGGGCGGTGCTGGATTTTGATATGCAGGATTGATATCTGGACGAGGATTTTACTTCATGACTTGTGATTGAGGGAAAAATATTGTTTTTGGGGTCTCATCACATGCTTATGACGATATTTATGTGTAATAGAATGCCCCCCAAAACATGAGGCTAGAGAGATACGATAGGCGAGAGATTTGAAAGAGAAAGTTATCACTTCGAGGAAAGAATTAGATTGATTGGATATCAAAAACTAGGCATCTGCAATACATCAATACTTTTGACTCATAAACAAATGTGTCCTCATCATGGTTGTAGACCAATACAAGGCAGATCCATGAGAGAGATTAACAACCATGGCTACTAGAATACAACGTAGATTAATGTGATAAAGGACTCAAACTTGGGACATAACTACCATAAATACAATGTAGATCTATGTCAAAATGAACACAAATTTGAGCACATCCACGACCATACATATGTGGATCCATGCTGGGACTTCATACAATATACTCCATCGCAACCCGGGGAGAAAGCTATGAGTGCTTTAATGGGTTTCCAGGTTCTTCATCTCATCTTCCACAAAGTACAATTATATCCATGTGAATACAATGATATGAAGTCGAACATGGTAGAAACCACTTGATTACTGGTCAATGATGTAAACCATTAGCAAGTGCAAGGGAGATTAACATTGATGTCAATGATTCCCAAGGTACCCTAGTACAAACTACTGAGTGTGAATAGATGATTTGACTTCGAACACTTTGTCGAGTCCATCGATTAAAGGTCAATGATGTGACCCTATGTTGAAAGCGAGAGAATCTATCATTGAGGAATATAGATCTCAAGGTACTAAACTTGTTTCTAAGACTAATTCCCGAATGATGAGCTGACGTCGACAGGAATAGTCTCGTCGAAGGAGGGCCATGATGAATCCCACATCGATGACATGAAACTTGGAACAAAGTTTTGGAATGTTTCAGTTAATGTAACCATAGGACTGACACAAAAGGTTTTTTTGATTGCAGAGGTAAACTTTCAACTTCCCTTTGAACATCAGGTGGCACGACAAAATCCTTGGAACCATTGACTCAATGAGGTGGAACACGATACGACAATGGACACTGCATTCTTTTGAAAGAATCAAAGGAGTGACATGACTCATGAAAGTGGATCGACTCAGAGACAAGTTGATTTACCCAATTGACTTAATGAAATGTAGACAAGTGCCATGTTCAAAGGTGATGACAAACTGCCATATTATTTGCAAAAATGAATTGATTCCCTTCCCTTAATTTCCCCATCATGATTGATGAGTGCCTCTTTTTTTTTCAAGTTCAAAGAGGGTAACAAAAACTCATTGTAGCTCTTCCTTTAGACAAGTCCAAACTCATATGTTTTATGAACCTGAGAAAGGAGGGGTTCGTTCCCAAAAGAGGGTCTCTCAGTGTTTAGTTTAACGAGTAAATTGAAAGTAAACTCGGCATCATTCATGTTTAGAGAGTCTAAACAAAGACAGAAGAAGACTCCAAAGGGATCCTTTTTCGTAAAATAGTCGATCTGAACAAAAAAAGAGATAAACTATTGTCGGACAGACGACTCTTCAAATGCTTTTACGAGTATGAAGAAGACAAGTACTCAACAATATTTTCATATTTAGGGAGTCCAAAAGGAGTTTAAAGGAGACTCCATTAGGTCTCTTTTCACGATGAAAGGTTTTTACGAGCCTGAAAAGAATCGGAAAAAGACTCGAAACTTTGATGCTAAGTTTTGGGAGCATGACCAAAGTATCAAAACAAACGCTCATGGACCTTTTCCATTTTCAAAAGTACGAAACTTAGTCAAAAATAAACTTCCCCATACACAAACTGTTTAATTTTTGTCCCTGCAAAACTCTAAAAAGCTATTAGTCATCCCAAAATATTTATTAAATGACTTTTATAAACTATGTAAAAGGGTATTTTTTGATAAAATGATTTAAAACATTAAAATATTACAAAAAACCCTAAAAATATATTATGAAAGCTTAGTAAATAGTAAAAACAAGTCATTTTACCATTTACCATACCTTGGAGAGCAGTTTGGGAGATTTGTAGTGCAAGCTTTAATCGAATATTGCGAAGCCATCCACCATTCGTTTTTCACATCGTTAGGTCCAGGTAAAAGCTTGAACCCTTCTCTTCTTTTCATGGTTTCCAATTTTTAATTTTGATGAGTTTTTGAGCCCAATGGAAAAACCTAAAAGAGCAATGGAGGGCACCGCACTTAGTCTTTGCAGGAAATGCGGTGCCTGTTAAAAACTGTGTTTTTTAGTTCAACTTTGGCAATGGCACTACTCTGTCTTAACTGGGCAAAGGCGGTGCTGGTCATGAGCTTCAAAAACTGCTTGCCCTAGCCACATAAAAATATTTTTAGCACTTTTAATGGTAAAATATATTTCTAATTAGCTTATTGATGATTTTTTGTGGGTTCACTTGGTCAAAAAATGGTAATCTAGAAAGAAAGACAACGTGATGATGATGATGCTCGTTCCACAAGAAATGCAATTTGTGTGGCCACCCTATGAGGTTGTGGCCTCTTGAAGTCCTTCCGTACTCCTAGTATGGTCTCACATGCCCGCTTATTGGAATGTATATTACGGATGTGGAATCCAGAGCAGCAGTACTTTGAGGTAGGACCTCACATTGTGACCATAGAGGTATAAGACATATACTTTCTGATAGGGCTGTCAAGATGAGGGGCTCCTATCTCTATGACTGGTTCCCGAGGTGGGGACATCACTACCAAGAGCTCATAGTTCGCCATGGTCTGCCTCATACAAAAATGTCTGGTAAGAATATTCCCATTAAGGGTGTGATGGACCTTCTGCTATGGAAAATTTTATTTACTATGCAGAGGGTGGCATGGAGCCAAGGGCCCCATCAGGAATCCTGAGAACATATAATGTATGCCCTGGAGTCCATGGCACCTACTGTGTTTAATTGGGTAGATTCACTTCTTCATGTTTTCAAGGACTAGCTGACAAAATGTCGGCAAGGAGAGTTGAAACAATTCAGTTATGGGAGCATCTTAACATGCTTCTTTTTCGAGAGGGTTCCTCTTATGAGACCCCAGGTAGTATTTACTGATCTCAGGGCTTGAGACCCTCGTATTCTGAGCTGGGAGGAGATTATGGCTCGCACAGGAGGTGGTAGGACCAAAGTGAAGTTTGAGGCTGCATTTTTTCGATGGCTGAGTGATCAGATCCTCATGATTGAGGATTATGCGTATGCAGGTACTGAATTTAGAGGTGATCCTGACCTCCCACTACCACCTGGCGTATAGTGGGGTGACATAGGTAAGAAGCAAGACATAAGATTTTGATTGTGTTTTTATATTTTATATTTTATGATTTTTATGTATGATAACAAGACCTGAATTTTTTACATGCAGATGTTGGTGATGGATGGCCTAGGGGATCCTCTCTAATGGACAGGCGAGCTAGAGCTCTATTTGTTCATAGAGGTGATGACCAACTTACTGAGCTGGAGGAGAACCTAGAGTGACTGAATCTTGACATTCCAGACACAGCGATAGATGACCTCCCTACGAGGTATCAGAGACACACTACAAGAGTGACAAGTCACTTCAACCAATTACTACGTAGGGTAGCACGGGCCATCATGTGCTATCATGAGCATCATTAGATGGTGGTATGCATGATGTACTACTAAAATCTTACTAGATTTAGGATTTATGTATGATTTTGTATTTCCTGAAAGCCACGGTGCTTCAGATGAGGTCTCGTGACCACATTTTTTGCAAAAAATACTCTTTATATATATATATATAAATATATACAAACTTATTACCGATGTTTATATGTCTCAAATGGAAATCATATTAACATGAGTTTTATGTGTCATTTACACTTTATTTTACAATGAACCATGTTTATTTTATAAGTTATAAATGGGAAATATACCAGTCTAGGATGTAGTTTTCTAACGAATCAACAATTGTATTATCTGACCTAGATGTTAAGTCAGTGATTTGTTTCTTCAAATTTTGTTTGATTTGTTTTTATTTCAAGTTACTTTTTTTTATTTAAGTTTGATTATTTGCTTCTTTAAGGAGAATTTTTGGTTGTTAGGTGAAATTTTGAACTTAGCCTTTATATTTTTGCTTTACTTTTTGATCCTTTACATTTTGAAAGGGTTTTTAAAAGTCATTATATCAGATAATGGATTCACAAATGATATTCTGAGCATAGTCATTACTCAAAACAGCTTTTAAACTCCATGCAAAATGCCTAAAAGTTGTAAAAAACCGATAAATTAGCGTTAATATTATTCTTGTAGCGCAAAGGGGAAAAAATAACGAAAGGGCGCTACAAGAATATCACGACCCTCAATTCTTCCGATTTTTTAGCAAAATTTGGCATGTTTTCAAATTGATGAGTGACTAATCACGTGTTCTCGAGAGTTTGCTATGTGCTGTCTCAGGAATCATCATGAGAATAAGTGGTTTCATATCGTGAAGAAGAGCGTGGTCATCATGAATTATAAAGCAGCTTATCACGACAGATCGTCGGTTAAATCAAGTTTAATCTAAGGAGAATCACTTCTTATCTTTTTTTCTTTTTTTTTTTTAAACTGAGGAGTTAATCGAATGACGGTGCCTCCCTAAAGACCCAGAGATTGTAGTTGCAAAGCTTAGTGGAGGTTTTCATAGTCCCTCAGAAAACTAGGGCTTCTTCATTTTGACACCTAGACTTAAATTGCACCCTGAAAGACACCTATAACTCTCAGGTCGGTACTCATGAAGTATGAAGAGCGGTTAAAAGTATCTACAGTCGATCAATTAAAAGGTATTCCACGATAAGCCAATATAACTGAAAATTTGGGGCATTTTCGCTGGGGTTCGTTCTATCAAAATTGATTGAGGGAAATGTTAAATTGTGCTCTTAAATGAAATTTCGACCAAAGAAATAGCTGCCTAAGACATTCTGAGATGTTCTGTTGAGTGGAGGACTGAAAAATAGCTCTATGTTGAACTATTCATTTGTTGAAGTTCGAAAGAATCTGTGTTGAAAACTGTGTATGTTATAGTACTTACACTTCACAAAAAGAATTGATACTTATACACAGTGAGACAAATGTGTTGAATGGCTAAGATTACAAGGAGACCTAGTTTCAGTTTTGATACTAAGGCTACAGGAAGCATAATGTGAAGAGATTGCAGATTGTTTTTGTTTTTCTCATCCAACAGACAAGCAGTCTCCAGTTAGCCTGAGAAGCCAATGATTGATATCACATTTGCAAAGTCTTAATTGTGCAAAAATTGTTGATAGGTGATACCAAAAAGGGTTTGAGAATTGATGTTGGTATCAATACACAGGGGTAAGAGTACATGATGGAGATGGACAGCCATTAGAACAACTAAATTGAGTGGCAGTCATCAGTTGCAGTGAAGAGTCTGAATACTTCAAATGATCTAAGTTTTTTATATCTGTGATAAAACTCAGCCTGTATTAAGAAAACAAAAAGTAGCAATCAGAAAATATTAAGGAGAACTATTTTTTGAAACCTGAGAGATTTGAAAAAGAAACATCTCCTGTCAGGTTATCAATTGAACCCAAGAAGCTAGACAGTTTCCAGCCCTTAGAGACAGATGGGTAAGAGTGGTAAGATAAATAGAGCAGAACCTACTGATGTAGGTTGGATTGAAAAACTCCCTAGGTGTGTTGAATTATTCCAACAGGCTGGTTGGATGGAATTTTTCAAGAAGATAGATGGGTATAATGCTAAAGTTTCTTGTAAATTTGCACAATGTTTTAAAAATGAGATGGTGACCTTTGACACTCTTAAGTTCAGGCTGACAGTGGAGTTGATTGCAGAAGCTATAGGGATTAAGAATGAAGGTGAACTATGGTTTAAGAAACTGCCCTTTACCTTTGATCCTCAAATATATCTCTTACCAAATGTCACCCCATACTGGAGTAAGGGCATCCTTATTCAAAATTTCAGGAAGGAATGGGTTGAACCAATCAGAATTTTGCAGAGTTATATTACTTGCGAGGGCAGTTAGGCTTATGTATTTAAGTACCACTTCATATTTCTGCAACATATGGTGGGGGTGTCCAAGATGAGACTTCCATTCTTCTTATTCAAAAGCTTGCAGAAAATGGCTAACAGGGTCAAAGGGCATATGGACCATTCTTCTCAGTCCATATTTCATCATGGGCTAATTAAGTTGATTATTAGCACTGTTTTGCAGCATGAAGGAAAGACCTGGGACTTTTTCATCTTTTGGTCTGGCTTTAAAATCAAACAAGAAGATCAGCAGCCTAAGAGGCAAACAGACAAAGGGAAGGTACTGATCAGAAAATTAGGTCAGAAAGCTAAACGTGAAGACAAGAAGGATGTCAAAGTTGAGAAGGCAACAGAGCAGGTGGAGGTTGACAGTAAAACCAAAGTGTTTTTAGTTGGTATTACAGACAGGTATTCATTCTTTTCAGAAGAGAAGTTGCAGCCTAGGCAGCAGTTGACTCCAGCAGAAGTTTCCAAGGAAACTAAAGCTGCTGTTATAGAAAAGGTTGTTATGCCTGAGGATGAGTTGTAAATCAAGCAGAGAATTCCACTCACCATTCTCTCAGATGATGAGGGATATTTGCTAGAAGAGGACCAGCCTGTTGCTAACACTGAAGTTAAAATTGAAACAGGCAGAAAATATTCTACTTCATAAATCAAAACAGTCAAACCTAATAAGAAGAAGAAAAGGATTGAAGTGATAGCCCCATATTGGAGACCTAAAACCAGGCCAACAAATAAGCTAAGATGGAATATGAAGAAGCTGCTCAATCCCAAATTGAATTCCAAAAAAGAGATTGTCTTGAATGATACTTCCTCAAATGAAGATCCAAATATTGGTAAAATAAACATTAAAAGCAAGAGAAGAGCAGGGCAGCCCGAGTCTAAATTGTTTACCATGTTTCTTGAAATAAGAAATGAACTTTTAAAGCAGCAGCAAAAAGCAAAAGCTGAAATACCTCCTGTTGAAGATCAAGAATGGGAAGATGAAGATGAACTTATACTTAGGCAAGCAGGTATTCTGAAAGACCATAGTATTCCAGACCTGTTAAATAAGGATGCAGACATTTTTAAGAGGTTTGACATACCTGAGATGCCCAGTTTTCAACAAGAGAGCATGGCAGGAAGGTCACTTGATTCAGATAAAGAATACTTGCAGAAAATTATTAAGCAGTACAAGCAACAGATGAACCATATGCAAGAGGTCAATGAGGGGCTGATGATGGCTAACAGAAAGCTTAAAGAAGATCTTCAAGATGTCAATAACCATTGTCAGGAGCTGACAGCAGTGTCTAAAGAGGTTCTAAAGAGAAAAATAATTACTGACTTGCACTGTACAGAGTTGGAGAAGACAGTCAAGGACTTGCAGCAGGAAAATGAGGAGCTCACCAAAAGGATATCTGACATGGAGCAGGAGCAAAGGTGAGCTATAAGAAATCTCAAGCATTAGAGGGCATTGCTTTGCTTGCTGAGGCAGCAAAGGATCTATAAGTCACTTGTTCATTTCAGTTATTTGTTATCTTTTTGAAAAAAATATTAGTTAGTGTTTACTATTTTTAGAAAAATCATGTTTTGTAATATTGTACTTTTTACTTTACCTCATCGAGTGGATGGAAGACAATTAGGGTTTTTGACCCCTAACTGATTTTGTAAAAAACACTATTTAGAGAGATTAGAAAGTCAATGAGAGGGTTTGATTTTTGGGATAGCTTCAAGAGGTCGGCAGACTTGTTCATGAGTTCAGACTTGTTCATGAGTTAAGTATCAAAACTCTTGTATGCTTTTGATGATGAAATTATGAGATATATGAAACTTTTCACCCTTCAGTTTTGTGTTGGCTTCATTGTTCAGCTTGTCTAGTTGCTTAATTGATATACTCATTACTGGTTTATGTTTATATGCTGGTGATGCTTGTCTTTTATGAATGAACTTCAATACTCTGTTCTGTTGGATCTTGTTGAATATATTATGCATATTTGTCTTCTTTTGTTTATGATTCAGTTATTACTTTTCTCATGAGTGTATTCCCTGTCCTTCCCCAAAGTTTATAACCAAGAAAATACATCAGAAACCCTAAACCTAGTTTGTTTTATTGAGTTTTATTCGAGATTGTGTTGGCTTGTTTCTTTGGCCTTGGAAACAATTTCTGGCACAAACATATTTGGCGTCGTTACCGGGGATGAAGTTGAAGACATATTTTCCCTGGGATACTTATCAGTTTTCTGGTTTAGGAGGTGGACTTAAACCATCACTTTTTGAAGGCTATTTTTCACCAAAGTTGACACAGTGGCTACTAGAGGAATTGGAACTAGGAATATACCTACTTCACCCTTGCAGTTGGGTGTGACAGACCCTGAACAAATATTAAAAATAGCAAGAAAACTCAAAAGGTCTCAATCTTTACCAGCCCTCTGTGACCCTGACCAGTTGGGTGCTTCATTACATTCAGCTGAAACCTCACCTTGGATCAAGCCTATTATACCTGATAGCTCTTTTCAAATCTTTACAAATCCTCAATCCTTTAGAAAAGCCAAAGCTGCCTCTCCTGGTAAAATACCTCTTTTTCAACTGAAATTAGGTAAAAGTTCTTTTCAATCAATTTCTAGTCAAGATTCTTCTTCAAAACCAGTCAGTCCAAAGATGGCAGCCCAAAACCCTCCCATAGACATGATGGACCAGATGGTTGCAGCCAGATATGCACCATTAGTCTTACCCCAGCCTTTACATGCATTTCCTGGAGGTGATTACCAGAAGTATATGCCCAGGTTCAATGGACAGGGAGAAACCACTGCTGAGGAACATTGGGAGGCTTTCCTAAGTTATGCTGACAATCAAAACATTGAGATCAAAGATGTATGGATGAGAGTTTTTGTTCAGAGCCTTGATGGGGATGTAAGGAAATGGTTCAGAGAGTTTCCTGCCAACTCAATCACTATAATTGAAGAGCTCCGGGATCTCTTCATGAGGCAATGGGGAGACACAAAAGATCACACCTACTATATAACTGAGTTTGGAGCTCTCAGAAGAAAAAAAGAGGAGACTATTGTAGTTTTTCCAAAAGGTTTAACAAAATGTATAGTAGGATTCCAGCAGAAATTAAGCCTACTGAAACATCAGCTAAACTCACCTATGCCAATGCCTTTGACCATGAATTTTCTCTATTATTGAGAGAAAGGAGACCTGTCACCTTGCTGAACATGCAAGATGCAGCATTGGAGGTTGAGTCCAATTTATTGGCTTCAAACAGACTTAAGAAAGAAACATTTCAGCAGCTTTATGATAAAAAAGGAAAGAAGGAAGAAAATTCAAGAAGTTCTGCTCCTCATACTACTGAAAGCAAGATTGAGGAAATGGCCAAGCTGGTAAATATTCTCACTGCAAAATTGAATAAATTAGAGCTTGAAAAGAATTCTGGAAAACTTGCTCCAGAAGCTGAACGAAATCCAAATAACCAGAATCAGTTCAGAAGGCAATTTGCTTTTAGATTCATACCAAGAGAGCGCATGAACAATGATATCCAGTGAGAGAGGAGAGAAAATGAAGATCAGAGAGTGCCCCCACCTCTTCAGAACAATGTAGCTGATGAAGAAGTTGATGAACAGCTGCTTTTTGAAGAGACTGAGACTGATCAGGATATGAACCATTTTGGAGATGGATTCTCTGGAGGTTTTGTTACTGAAGAAGAGTTTCTGAATGCAGAATATAATGATGCTAACATGTTTGAAGCTGAGGATGACCCAGATTTAGAAAAGGCTGCTGTAACTGCTGCTGTTCATCAGAATGGACCCAAGAAGACTATAAATATCAGATCAAGCCCAAAGCAGGTGGTGCAAGCCCCAAAGAAGAAAGCAGCTGTCCCTGCTGAAATTGTCCCTGCTAAACAAACAGCTCATCCTGTGCCAGAAAAAAGACAAGTTGCAGAAAAATCAAGGAAGACTCCAGAGGTGGAAGAGGTAAACAAATCTGTTCAGAATTTTAGTTTGGAAAATGAATTAGGGAAGTTAAAGATTCCTGTACCTTTAACTGAGTTAATAAAGAATCCTTCATATAAACAAACAGTCTTGAAAGTGATGAATTCAGCAAGTAATCATCCTGTTTCAGACACAATTAATCTGCAGGAAGAAAACCCTAAAATCTTTATTGGATCAGCCCTAGCTGAAAAAACTAAAAATGAGGCTGGTGCTTCACCTCCTTTCTATGTCACCTTGACAGTCCATGAGCAAATGATTCACAATTGCCTTTTAGATTCTGGAGCATCCCACAATTTGATGCCAAAGGCTGTTATGGAAGCTTTGGGCCTGAGTATCACGAAACCTTACCATGACCTATATGCCTTTGATTCCCAAGCAGTGAAGTGTCTTGGAGTAATAAAGGACATGGTTGTCAGCCTAGCTCAGTTGCCCATGAAAAGTGTGATAATGGATGTTGTGGTAGCTGGTATAGCACCGAAATTTGGTTTACTTCTATCTAGGTCATGGGCTAAAAAGGTTGGAGGAACCTTACAAATCGACCTTTCATATGCCACCATTGCTGTGTTTGGTGGAGAAAATAGAAGGCTGTACAGAGAGCTCTAGTTTGCTTACATATTGACAGATGATAAAAATCCCACAAATCACCCACTGTATTCTGTTGATAGAGACCTTGGTACGTGCATGCTACATTTCAGTGATGAGGATAATTCTGCTGGTCTGTTACAAGTGGAAAAGGGACAGCCAACAAAACACAGTAGACAGGAAGAAGATGCACTGTGGAAATTGTATTTTGATGGATCCTCATGCAAAGAGGGTGCTGGAGCTGGAGTTCTTCTCAAATCTCCTGGGGGTGAAACAGTGAGGCTCATGTACAAGTTGGAATTTGTTACTACAAACAATACTGCTGAGTATGAGGCTTTGCTACTGGGATTAAAAGCTGCAAAGGATTTGGGCATTCAGCAGATTGCTGCATTTGGTGACTCCGAACTAGTTGTTCAGCAGGTTAAGAGCAACTATCAAGTGAAGCAAGGTTTGTTGAAGTTTTATCGGAATGAGGTATGGGACATGCTTGAAAACTATTTTGTAGCTTTTAATATTACTTACATTCCAAGGGATTATAATCAGACAGTAGATTCATTGTCTTTAGCTGCCACACACTTCAGAATCCCTAAAACCACTCAGCTGAAATATCCAATTGAAATAAGGTACAAACCTTCTGTACCTGATAATGTAAAACAGTGGAGAGTGTTTGAAGATGATACTGAGATTAAAAGTTTCATTGAACTTACAGATGAGTTTTCAAATTCCTTAATTGATCAGGATGAGGATGATGAAGAAGAACAGTTGGATGAAATCGCTGCAGAAGAGATAGCAGGTCATAAGATCATTGAATTGAAGAGTAATTTCATTCCCAAAGGTTTGGTACCTCTAGAAAGAATATTTACAAAGGATGATACACCCTCAAAGCCTGTTGTTCAGTCTTCAGAAGAGAATGTGATAGACTGCAATATTGGTTCAGCTGAACATCCTAGAATGGTCAAAATTTCTAAATCATTGACAGCTGAACAAAGAAATAGATATGACAAACTTTTACAAGAGCATGTAGATGTCTTTGCATGGTCCTATGAGGAACTAAGAACTTATGATACAGGAATCATACGGCATAA
This sequence comes from Pseudotsuga menziesii, assembly GCA_001517045.1. Taxonomy (NCBI): domain Eukaryota; kingdom Viridiplantae; phylum Streptophyta; class Pinopsida; order Pinales; family Pinaceae; genus Pseudotsuga; species Pseudotsuga menziesii. The sequence goes on along the minus strand of LPNX010501076.1, from coordinate 93,878 downwards.
GGTGCCTTTAAAGCCAAATGTTAAACCATTTCGTCAGAAACTGAGAAGGATCAATCCAGCTTTGTTTCCCGTAATTGAAAAAGAAGTGAAGAAGCTGTTGGATGCAAAGATAATAGTTCCTCTCAGGTATTCTTCCTGGGTGGATAATTTGGTCCCTGTTAGAAAAAAGAATGGAGAGATCAGATTATGTGTTGATTTCAGAAACCTAAACAGATCTTCATTAAAAGACAACTATCCTCTTCCTAAGATTGAACAGGTATTGCAGCAAGTGGTTGGAGCACAAAAGATCTCTATGGTGGATGGTTTCTCAGCGTACAATCAGATTGCAATGCACCCTGATGACAAGGAAAATATAGCCTTTACAACTCCATGGGGGACATTCATGTATGACAAGATCCCTTTTGGCTTGATGAATGCTGGAGCAACCTTTCAGAGAGCAATGGATATTGCCTTTGTGGGAGAAAAAGATAAGTTTGTGGTTATTTATTTGGATGATATTACTATTTTCTCACAGTCGGATGATGAGAATTTGAAGCATTTGAGGTAGACCTTCCTAAAATGCAGAAAATTTGGCCTTTCTCTAAATCCCAAGAAGTCACATTTTGCTTTGCAAGAAGGTAAACTACTTGGTCACTTGGTGTCTGCTGATGGCATCAGAATAGATCCGGAAAGAGTGAAAGCTATACTGAAGATCAGTTTGCCTAGGAGTAAAAAATATGTTCAATCATTCATTGGCAAAATCAATTTTCTGCGGTGGTTTATTCCCAACTTTGCTGAAACCATTAAACAGATCACAGCCATGCTCAAGAAGGATCAAGAAGTTAGGTGGACTCCTGAGGCAAAGGATGCATTTGAAAAAATTAAAATAGCTCTTACTGAAGCACCTGTATTGGTAAGTCCTGATTTTACTAAAGAATTCCTTACTTTCTCATTTGCATCAGAAGACACGATTGCAGCTGTCTTACTTCAGAAGAATAAAGAAGGATTGGAACAGCCTATTGCCTTCTTCAACAAGACTCTCAGAGATTCTGAGCTGAAGTATAGTATCTTGGAGAAACAGGCCTATGCTCCGGTAAAGGCTTTGAAATTTTTCAAAATTTATGTCCTGCATTCAAAAGTCATTTCATTTGTTCCAAATGCTGCTATGAAAGATGTCTTAACACAGCCTGATAGTGAAGGGAAGAGAGGCAAATGGATTGCAAAGATTATGGAGTATGATGTGGAGATAAGACCTACTAAGCTTGTTAAGGGACATGGTTTAGCCAAGCTGCTGGCTGAATCAAATTGTCAGGCTTTGGGATTGTATGTTATGGATGAAGAAATAGCTCAAGAAGAAGATCAAGCAACATTGAAAAAAGAGAAGATCATGGATTTTTACTCAGCATCTACCTGGTATGCAGACATAGTGTATTTTTTGTTGTTTTTACAATGTCCTGAGCATTTGGATAGGAAGGCTGCTAGATCTTTAAGTCTTAAAGCTACTAATTACTATTTGATGGAAGAACAACTATTCTGGAAGGACCCAGGTGGTATTCTGCTTAGATGTTTGGACAAATCTGAGATTGAAAGAGTGATTTCTGACTCTCATGAGGGTGCTTGTGGAGGGCACAAATACTGGAAGACAACAGTATACAGAATTTTGAGAGCTGGATACTATTGGCCCACCTTGTTTGCAGATGTTTATCAGCAGGTAAGGGCCTGTGTTCCTTGTCAGAAGTTTGCTGGGAAACAAAAATTTTTGTCTTTTCCTTTGAAACCCATTGCAGTCAATGCTCCTTTCCAGCAATGGGGTCTGGATTTTATTGGAGAAATTAATCCAACATCTTCAGGACAACACCACTGGATTCTGACAGCAAAAGATTTTTTCACTAAATGGGTGGAAGCCATTCCTACAAGGAATGCCACAGACAAGGTAATCATAGATTTCATTGAAGAAAATATCCTGAGTAGGTTTGGCTGTCCTCAGAAGTTAGTGACAGATAATGCTAAGGCCTTCAAGTCTAAAGAAATGGTAGCATTTTGTGAAAAGAATGGTATTTTGCTGAAGCACTCCACTCCTTATTACCCCCAGGGTAATGGCTTGGCTGAATCCTCTAATAAGAATATCATTCAGAGCATTAAGAAGCTACTAAAGCATAACAAAAGATCATGGGATTCAATGCTGAAATATGCATTGTGGGCTGATAGGATCACAGTGAAACAAGCAATTGGAACTTCTCCCTATCAATTAGTATATGGTACAGAGGCAGTTTTCCCTGTTCATTTGGGGATCCCAGTGATGAAATTTCTCCAAAATGCTCAAGAGGAGCTAGATGATATGCAGAGAAGAATTTTTGAGATGATAGAGTTACAGCAAAACAGGGAAAAGGTGGATGAAAAGGCACAGTTATACAGAGCCAAGATCAAAAGCATATTTGACAGAAATAGCAAAGAAAATACTTTTTCAGTTGCTGATATGGTTCTAAGGTGGGATGCAAGAAAGGAGCAAAAGGGTAAACATGGTAAGTTTGACAATCTTTGGTTTGGCCCTTTCTTGGTGTCAAAAGTTTTGGAAAATAATACTTTTATCTTGCAGTCATTGGAAGGTGAGGAATTGTCCAGCCCTGTTAATGGGCGATTCCTCAAGCATTTTTACAGTTTATAAGAGCATTTTCACTTGTAATTGTACATACCAGTGTGAGTGAAGCATAATAAGACTCCATAGCCCAATGGAAGTTTTGCAGACAGATAGATAAGATAGCAGACAAAAGGCACTGGTCTACAGGTTCTTGAAGCCTTGCAGGGAGGTCTTCATCCCGCAGCTGGAGCTAGATGTTAAGTCAGTGATTTGTTTCTTCAAATTTTGTTTGATTTGTTTTTATTTCAAGTTACTCTTTTGATTTAAGTTTGATTATTTGCTTCTTTTAGGAGAATGTTTGGTTGTTAGGTGAAATTTTGAACTTGGCCTTTATATTTTTGCTTTATTTTTTGATCCTTTACATTTTGAAAGGGTTTTTAAAAGTCATTATATCAGATAATGGATTCACAAATGATATTCTGAGCATAGTCATTACTCAAAACAACTTTTAAACTCCATGCAAAATGCCTAAAAGTTGTAAAATAGCGATAAATTAGCGTTAATATTATTCTTGTAGCGCAAAGGGGAAAAATAACGAAATGGCGCTACAAGAATATCGTGACCCTCAATTCTTCTATTTTTTAGCAAAATTTGGCATGTTTTCGAATTGATGAGTGACTAATCACGTGTTCTGGAGAGTTTGCTATGTGCTGTCTCAGGAATCATCATGAGAATAAGTGGTTTCATATCGTGAAGAAGAGCGTGGTCATCATGAATTATAAAGCAGCTTATCATGACAGATGGTCTGTTAAATCAAGTTTAATCTGAGGAAAATTACTTCTTATCTTTTTCTTTTTCTTTTTTAAACTGAGGAGTTAATGGAATGACGGTGCCTGCCTAAAGACACGGAGATTGCAGTTGCAAAGCTTAGTGGAGGTTTTCATAGTCGCTCAGAAAACTAGGGCTTCTTCATTTTGACACCTGGACTTAAATTGGACCCTGAAAGACACCTGTAACTCTCAGGTCAGTACTCAAGCAGTATGAAGAGCGGTTAAAATCATCTACAGTCGATCAATTAAAAGGTATTCCATGATAAGCCAATATAACTGAAAATTTGGGGCTTTTTCGGTGGGGTTCGTTCTATCAAAATTGATTGAGGGAAATGTTAAATTGTGCTCTTAAATGAAATTTCGACCAAAGAAATAGCTTCCTAAGACATTCTGAGATGTTCTGTTGAGTGGAGGACTGAAAAATAGCTCTATGTTGAACTATTCATTTGTTGAAGTTCGAAAGAATCTGTGTTGAAAACTGTGTATGTTATAGTACTTAAACTTCAAAAAAAGAATTGATACTTATACACAGTTAGACAAATGTGTTGAATGGCTAAGATTACAAGGAGACCTAGTTTCAGTTTTGATACTAAGGCTACAGGAAGCATAATGTGAATAGATTGCAGATTGTTTTTGTTTTTCTCATCCAACAGACAAGCAGTCTCCAGTTAGCCTGAGAAGCCAGTGATTGATATCACATTTGCAAAGTCTTAATTGTGCAGCAATTGTTGATAGGTGATACCAAAAAGGGTTTGAGAATTGATGTTGGTATCAATACACAGGGGTAAGAGTACATGTTGGAGATGGACAGCCATTAGAACAACTAAATTGAGTGACAGTCATCAGTTGCAGTGAAGAGTCTGAATACTTCAAATGATCTAAGTTTTTTATATCTGTGATAAAACTCAGCCTGTATTAAGAAAACAAAAAGGAGCAATCAGAAAAGATTAAGGAGAACTGTTTTTTGAAACTTGAGATATTTGAAAAAGAAACATCACCTGTCAGGTTATCAATTGAACCCAGGAAGCCAGACAGTTTCCAGCCCTTAGAGACAGATGGGTAAGAGTGGTAAGATAAATAGAGCAGAAACTACTGATGTAGGTTGGATTGAAAAACTCCCTAGGTGTGTTTAATTATTCCAACAGGCTGGTTGGATGGACTTTTTCAAGAAGATAGATGGGTATAATGCTGAAGTTTCTTGTAAATTTGCACAATGTTTTAAAAATGACATGGTGACCTTTGACACTCTTAAGTTCAGGTTGACAGTGGAGTTGATTGCAGAAGCTACAGGGATTAAGAATGAAGGTGAACTATGGTTTAAGAAACTTCCCTTTACCTTTTATCCTCAAAGATATCTCTTACCAAATGTCACCCCAGACTGGAGTAAGGGCATCCTTATTCAAAATTTCAGGAAGGAATGGGTTGAACCAATCAGAATTTTGCAGAGTTATATTACTTGCGAGGGCAGGTATGCTTATGTATTTAAGTACCACTTCATATTTCTGCAACATATGGTGGGGGTGTCCAAGATAATCCTTCCATTCTTCGTATTCAAAAGCTTGCACAAAATGGCTAACAGGGTCAAAGGGCATATAGACCATTCTTCTTAGTCCATCTTTCATCATGGGCTAATTAAGTTGATTATCAGCACTATTTTGCAGCATGAAGGAAAGACCTGGGACTTTTTCATCTTTTGGTCTGGCTTTAAAATCAAACAAGAAGATCAGCAGCCTAAGAGGCAAACAGACAAAGGGAAGGTACTGATCAGAAAATTAGGTCAGAAAGCTAAACTTGAAGACAAGAAGGATGTCAAAGTTGAGAAGGCAACAAAGCAGGTGGAGGTTGACAGTAAACCCAAAGTGTTTTCAGTTGGTATTACAGACAGGTATTCATTCTTTTCAGAAGAGAAGTTGCAGCCTAGGCAGCAGTTGACACCAGCAAAAGTTTCCAAGGAAACTAAAGCTGCTGTTATAGAAAAGGTTGTTATGCCTGAGGATGAGTTGCAAATCAAGCAGAGAATTCCACTCACCATTCTCTCAGATGATGAGGGATATTTTCTAGAAGAGGACCAGCCTGTTGCTAACACTGAAGTTAAAATTGAAACAGGTAGAGAATCTTCTACTTAAGAAATCAAAACAGTCAAACCTAATAAGAAGAAGAAAACGATTGAAGTGATAGCCCCATATTGGAGACCTAAAACCAGGCCAACAAATAAGCTAAGATGGAATATGAAGAAGCTACTCAATCCCAAATTGAATTCCAAACAAGAGACTGTCTTGAATGATACTTCCTCAAATGAAGAGCCAGAAATTGGTAAAATAAACATTAAAAGCAAGAGAAGAACAGGGCAGCCCGAGTCTGAATTGTTTGCCATATTTCTTGAAATAAGAAATGAACTTTTAAAGCAGCAGCAAAAATAAAAAGATGAAATACCTTCTGTTGAAGATCAAGAATGGGAAGATGAAGATGAACTTATACTTAGGCAAGTAGGTATTCTGAAAGACCCTAGTATTCCATACCTGTTAAATAAGGATGCAGACATTTTTAAGAGGTTTGACATACCTGAGATGCCCAGTTTTGAACAAGAGAGCATGACAGGAAGGTCAGTTGATTCAGATAAAGAAGACTTGCAGAAAATTATTAAGCAGTACAAGCAGCAGATGAACCATATGCAAGAGGTCAATGAGGGGCTGATGATGGCTAACAAAAAGCTTAAAGAAGATCTTCAGGATGTCAATAACCATTGTCAGGAGCTGACAGTAGTGTCTAAAGAGGTTCTAAAGAGAAAAATAATTACTGACTTGCACTGTACAGAGTTGGAGAAGACAGCCAAGGACTTGCAACAGGAAAATGAGGATCTCACCAAAAGGATAGCTGACATGGAGCAGGAGCAAAGGTGATCTAAGAAGAAAGCTCAAGCATTAAAGGGCATTGCTTTACTTGCTGAGGTAGCAAAGGATCTATAAGTCACCTGTTCATTTCAGTTATTTGTTATCTTTTTGAAAAACATATTAGTTAGTGTTTACTATTTTTAGAAAAATAATGTTTTGTAATATTGTACTTTTTACTTTACCTCATCGAGTGGATGGAAGACAATTAGGGTTTTTTACCCCTAACTAATTTTGTAAAAAACACTATTTAGAGAGATTAGAAATTCATTGAGAGGGTTCAATTTTTGGGATAGCTTCAGGAGTTCTGCAGACTTGTTCATGAGTTTAGACTTGTTCATGAGTTAAGTATCAAAACTCTTGTATGCTTTTGATGATGAAATTATGAGATATATGACACTTTTCACCCTTTAGTTCTGTGTTGGCTTCATTGTTCAGCTTGTCTAGTTGCTTAATTGATATACTCATTACTGGTTTATGTTTATATGCTGGTGATGCTTGTCTTTTATGAATGAAATTCAATACTCTGTTCTGTTGGATCTTGTTGAATATATTATGCATATTTGTCTTCTTTTGTTTATGATTCAGTTATTACTTTGGTCATGAGTGTATTCCCTGTCCTTCCCCAAAGTTTATAACAAAGAAAATACATCAGAAACCCTAAACCTAGTTTGTTTTATTGAGTTTTATTTGAGATTGTGTTGGCTTGTTTCTTTGGCCTTGGAAACCATTTCTGGCACAAACACTAGGGATATGCTTGCAAGTGATAAACTCGAGCGACCTCTCTAATAAACGCACTCTCTGAAATAAACAGAGGAGTACATTGTTTTTTATGGTATATACATGGTTTAGATGACAAACCACTAATTGTGAATCCATAAACACTACCAAATCATGAATGTCTTGAGATGTAGCTTCAGTAACTAGACCTATTACTGCCTGATACTCAGTGATGTTGTTGGTAGCGATACCAATACAAACTGCTCTTGAACTAATCAAGTCATGAGCCGAGAAATACAAAACCCAAGTAGCTGAAGTAAGCTTCAGGGTATGACAGCAAGCACCATCAGCGAAGCCGTAAAAATCCATCCGATCTGCATAACCAAAACATGGTATAAACAGTTTGGACACTAAACTCAAAACCATATTGAATCAAGACACAACACAGTGAAAGCCAAAAATACATATATACAAGGTAACATACATAAATGAATTAAGAATAGTACCTCTTCAGGTACAACCCATTGTGAGGTTTCCCAAAGGGTATCTCGACATAATATACAAGCTCATAAGCCCCCTTTTCTAAGACCTTACTGATGATAAAGGGACCATACCATGTGGATTTGAACTTTCCCTTCCCTAGTTTATTGTGTGTCTAATCGTAATTCAAGACTAGGTCACCTTCATTGAAGACACGAGGTTTGACAAACTTGTCATATTGTGCCTTGATGTGTTTCTCATGTGCCTCATTATCCAAGGAAACATCTCTTCTAGTTTTGTCAAGGTTAGTCAAGTACATAAATATTTCTTCCTCGGTAGAAGTGTGTGGGAGAAGTTCTACTGTGAGTCTGAGTGACAGAATTTGACACCTGATAGGAAGGACAGCTTCCAGTCCATAGACTAGCTGAAAGGGTGTGAAATGGGTTGTTGTTTTCACTAAAGTTCTGTAAGCCCAAAGAGAAAAAAAGAGAGTCAAGTTAAAATTGGATTTTTGATCTCCAACCATCCTATGCAGCATTGTCTTTAAAACTTTTTTATTGGCCTCAACCTGACCATTATCCTACGGGTAATAAGGAGTTTCATTTTCATGACGAAACCCCAACTTAGCACTCATCTCATCCATCATATGATTCTAGAAATGAGATCCGTTTTCAGTGACTATAGCTTGATGGACTCCAAACCTAGCTATCATGTGATTAAATAAAAATAGGGCGGCGGTCATACCATCCTCTGCATATATAGACATTTCCTCATCCCATTTTGTGAAATAATCTACGACTATGATGATGTAACCATGCCCCTCGGTTGAGGTAGGCTTACAATGCATAAAATCAATTCCCCATTTGGAAAAAGGGCCAACCGCAATGACGAGGTGTCAAGGAGCAGGATGGGTGCACTTTTTTGGATAGAAATGTTGGCATGGTGGGAACTTCTTAATAGCCTCTTGACAATCTTTGAAGATTGAAGGCCAGAAATAGCCAGCGCGAAGTATTTTCTCGGACATAGCCATTCCATAAAGATGATCGCCACACGCTCCAGATGCAGTGTCCCAAATTTGGCATTGGGTCACAATGGCCAAATCACATTTTCCATATTCATGAAAGTTGTCAAATGGATGCTAAAAGTCAAATAATTGCCAAGGAGGAAAATCACTAGTTTCCTAGGTTGGGGGTGGAATATTTGAGATTTGGAAAAAGGGGGATAATAAATGATGTTTAGACATTAGAATGGGATAAATATTTAATAATTGATCTTATTAAATAAATAAAAGATAAAATGGAAGTGGCAATAGAGCATGAAGACACATGGAGACTATGGGGCCCACACTAGCTATAATACCTATGTTAAATGGTATCTTTCTCTTGCAAATTCGAATATATGGGAAGCCTAATATTTTTGGATGGATTATAAGGCTAATATACTTGTCCATA
>LPNX010501076.1:0-84806 GCA_001517045.1 Pseudotsuga menziesii | reverse complement strand
CTTGGCTAGATTCCCCTTACATTTATGACATCTATGACACCAATGATGGAGATTCTATGACAGTTATGACACAAGTCAGATATGAAGGCTGACATACTAACATAATTACATGCCAGGACTGAATAGAGCATCTTAGACGTTGAATTTGGGAGTTGGAGAAGGCCAAGAGGCTCCTACTCAAATTTGGGAGAAGAGGGAAGGTGAAGAGAGAGGCCACATGGCATAACATGAGAAGCCACACCAATTCCACTTGGATTTAGTTTATGGATGGATTTGGAACCTTATAAGACTAATAATGTTAATAAAATACAGGTATCAGTCATGATAAGAAGCTTTTTCTCATTTGTGAATTGTGAGAGCTAGTGGATGACTAGTTTTCTTGCTTAAGCCAATTTTGAGGGTGAAAGATTCCAATCCTAGTTGGTATTTGGAAAGGCCACTCAGGTATTTCATTGACCTTTAATGGATTCTTAAATTTAGTTTTAAGCTATAGGAAAGTATTTCATTCTTCTATTGCAGCACTATCTCTCAACTATTTCCAGTTTTCACACCATATTCATGCCAATGGAGGGATTGCGCTTTGAGTGAGCTATTGATCTCTTTGGGGAAGATTATAATTCCAATTATATTGTGTTATGATTTATATTCTCTATATTTCATGTTCAAAATACTCTCAATTCGAAATACCAAAAAGAATTCATGTAAATATGTTGAACAATGAAGAAATAGTGTCATTTCCCCACTATCTTGTTGTGAACCATTGTAATGCTGATGATTTCAAATTGGGAGAGCCTTTCATTGTCCATTTATGATTATAATCAGTTAAATATTCTCTTTTATTCATTCTCATAAAGTTTCAAGTCGAAATTCCCAAGATTTGTATGTCAAAATGACGTTTAATGAGCAAACAATGACCATTTCCACTCCATTTTGATATATGCCCTGGTAATGCTTATTATTTGGAATGGAGGAATGTATATCTAAAATATTTATGATGTATGGACCATAATTAATGTCTATTTCAAGTATCATGTTCAGTACTTAAGCATTTGAATCCGTTTTACTCATTTTTAGTGCATTGGGAGAAGATTTGGAGCATTTTCCCCAAGGGTCAAAATTGTGACTTGGGAGTTGTTTTGGAAAGAGTCATAAAGGCATGTATAAACTAAAATAGGATGCATATGAGACTTTGAAAAGGTACCTTACACATACCCATCCTCTATTCATAAATTCAAGTGACTTTGGGATCATTTGTGAATCCATTTCCGGCAATTACCCAGGGTGAATTGGAGCCCCAATTTGCTAGTAAAGACTCCTACTTTGAACAGAACATTAAACAAGTTTGCAGAAGTAATTTGGAGGTCACAAAACATACATGAGAATCATATTTAAGTTATATTATCATTCATTTACCTTCAAAGAAAATTTGGAAGCATTTGGGTCAATTTGGAGGTCTAGACATCAAAACTAGTCAAGAGCCAAAATTGTGAAAAATTTGGAAAATTGGGCATTTTAATAAAATTCCAAAAAGTGGACATTATTTTTTATGTGGCCACTTAGGGGACCATATTCAACTTAGGCGGACCAGGTCGTAACCGGTAAAACCTTTAATTTGTTACTTGACTGATAGTAGCCGGACCATAAACCGGACGGATTCCCCATACCAAACAATAATGGGCTAGTTGGGAACATTTATTGGGGAGAATCCCTAACTATTGTCACTCTTTTCCACAGCCTGTTTTCACACCATATTCATGCCAATGGAGGGATTGCGCTTTGGGTGAGCTATTGATCTCTTTGGGGAAGATTCTAATTCAAATTATATTGTGTTATGATTTATATTCTCTGTATTTCACATTCAGAAGACTCTCATATCAAAATACCCAAAATAATTCATGTAAACATGTTGAACAATGAATAAATAATGTCATTTCCCCACTTTCTTGTTGTGAACCATTGTAATGCTGATGATTTCAAATTGGGAGAGAATTTCATTGTAAATTTATGATTATAATCAGTTAAATATGATATTTTATTCATTCTCAAAAAGTTTCAAGTAGAAATTCCCAAGAGTTGTATGTCAAAATGACTTTTAATGAGCAAACAATGACCATTTCCACTCCATTTTGATATATGCCCTGGTAATGCTTATTATTTCGAATGGAGGAATGTGTCTTTGATAAATGTATGATTTATGGACTATAATTAATGTGTATTTAAATTCTCATGTTCAGTAATTAAGCATTGGAAGCCATTTTACTCATTTTTATTGCATTGGGAGAAGATTTGGAGCATTTTCCCCAAGGGTCGAAATTGTGACTTGGGAGTTGTTTTGGAAAGAGTCATAACAGAATTTATAAACTAAAATAGGATGCATATGAGACTTTGAAAATGTCTCTTACACATACCCAGACTCTTTTCATAAATTCAAGCGACTTTGGGATTATTTGTGAACCCATTTCCGGAAATTACCCAGGGGAAATTGGAGCCCCAAATTTGCTAGTAAAGACTCCTACTTTGAACAGAACATTAAAAAATTTTACAGAAGTAATTGGGAGGTCACAAAACATACATGAGAATCATATTTAAGTTATATTGTCAGTCATTTACCTTCAGAGAAAATTTGGGATCATTTGGGTCAATTTGGAGGTCTAGACATCAAAACTAGTCAAGAGCCAAAATTGTGAAAAAATTGGAAAATTGGGCATTTTAATAAAATTCCAAAAAGGCGACATTATTTTTTATGTGGCCACTCAAGGGACCATATTTAACTCACGTGGTCCGAGCCGTAATCGGTAAAACCTTTAATTCATTACTTGACTGAAGGTAGCCAGACCGTAAACTGGAAAGATTCCCCATACCAAACAATAACGGGCTAGTTGGGAATGTTTATTGGGGAGAATCCCTAAATGTTGTTACTCTTTGCCACAGCTTATTTTCACACCATATTCATGCCAATGGAGGGATTGTTCTTTGGGTGAGATATTGATCTCTTTGGGGAAGATTCTAATTCCAATTATATTGTGTTATGATTTATATTCTCTGTATTTCATGTTCAGAAGACTCTCAGGTCGAAATACCCAAAAGAAATCATGTAAAGATGTTGAACAATGAAGAAATGGTGTCATTTCCCCACTATCTTGTTGTGAACCATTGTAATGATGAAGATTTCAAATTGGGAGATCCTTTCATTGTCCATTTATGATTATAATCAGTTAAATATTCTCTTTTATTCATTCTCAAAAAGTTTCAAGTCGAAATTCCCAATATTTGTATGTCAAAATGACTTTTAATGAGCAAACAATGACCATTTCCACTCCATTTTGATATATGCCCTGGTAATGCTTATTATTTTGAATGGATGAGTGTATCTCTGATAAATGTATGATGGATGGACTGTAATTAATGTGTATTTCAAGTCTTCAGTACTTAAGCATTGGAGGCCATTTTACTCATTTTTATTGCATTGAGAGAAGAATTGGTGCATTTTCCCCAAGGGTCGAAATTGTGACTTGCGAGTTGTTTTGGAAAGATTCATAACAGCCTGTATAAACTAAAAAAGGATGCATATTAGACTTTGAAAAGGTCCCTTACACATACCCATCCTCTGTTCATAATTTCAAGTGACTTTGGGATCATTTGTGAATCCATTTCCGGCAATTACCCAGGGGGTATTGGAGCCCCAATTTGCTAGTAAAAACTCCTACTTTGAACAGAACATTAAACAAGTTTTCAGAAGTAACTGGGAGGTAAAAAATCATACATGAGCATGATATTTAAGTTATATTATCATTCATGTACCTTCAGAGAAAATTTGGAAGAATTTGGGTCAATTTGGAGGTCTAGACATCAAAACTAGTTAATGCCAAAATTGTGAAAAAAATTGGAAAATTGGGCATCTAAATAAAACTCCAAAAAGAGGACATTACTGTGGTATCAAAGCATGATATTGGCTCCTGTTGTGGTTTGATATTTATGAGTTCAATAATTCAGTGACCACTATTATATATTGAAACCAAAAGTGGTTTTGTTGAAGAGGAAAAAAAAAAGTAGGAGAAGAAGGCAATTTTTTGGAAACTATGACTAGGCATGAAAAGAGAACCTCTTATGATGGTGAGGAGATAATTAAAAGCATGGAACCTATATTTGAATACATGACCAAGGATATTATGAAATAATTTGAATTTTTTGCTATCCAAAGTTGGGAAAATATATTGATTTTAAGAAAACCAAGGAGAAAAATGCATTAGCTTGTTTGAAGGATAAAACGGAGGAGACCCATGAACCACCTAGTTTTGAAATAGGTGGAGTAGAAGAAGTAGTACATGAATATGATAGAAACTCACTCCCAAGTGACTCTGAAAAATATGAAGAGACATCACATGAGTATGAAGAATTTTTTATTGAAAATACTAAAGATAATTTTGAGACACGTGCTACCTTGGAAATGAAACAAAGAGCATCTATTGATGGATGCTTGAACTTTGAAGGAGTACCTACTGATGGGTGCTCAAAACTCTATGTTGGTGACATAGAGATCAGATTTAAAAATGTTTATGCAAGCCAAAATTCCATTAAACATGAAAATGAAGACCTTGTAGAAGTTGAAGAAGAAACAATATCAACTTCCCCATCACCACTTGAGCTTCATGAAGTTGGTCCAAGCAAGAAGGAAGAAGATGAGGAGGTTCATTTGCAAGAGTCTCATTTTCTTGAATGGTACTTAAATATGAATGAAAATAAGATCCAGGAGGCCCTTATCATACTCCATGGCACTCAATCATTGGTATCAAATTCTTGTTGGAGAGCTACTTCCTTGGAGGATCCATCCTTCCTTGAAGACATGGAGAAGATCCAAAGAGAAATGTGCAACATCAAAGGTAATTTCATGTCTTTTATTTTTTATAGAAAAAATGTCATTAAGATTATTGAATGGTTACATGAATCCTACTTGAAGAATGATGAAGTTATTGATAAGATCACAATTCAGAATGAGCAACTTCTTGAAAAGTTGCAAGACACTTGTTTTTCCTTTGATGTTTCAGATTTTCATAAGGTAGATTGCTTGGAGGATTCTCATGACATGATGGATCATGGGAAACATGAAAAATTGCAGGTTTTTGATGTGCTTGAGGATTATAGTGATGAGATCCAATCACTACTAATGGTGGAAGAGGAACTTGAGTTTCCTCTTGAAAATGGTTACACAATTTTTGAAGAAGTGCATAATTCTATCAACTTGGAACCAACCCATGAGGAATTTTTTGCATTTTATAGGGAGGTGAATAATCCTACCCCGATGGATACTTCAAATTATGACAATTTTTCACTTACTGATCATTTGGGTGAGTTGGTTCTTTCTCCTACATCCTAAACTTCTAAATTTTACATCATTCATCCTAACGAAGTATGGGTGAAAGGTTTCTTTTTGATGGTGCCACATGAAGAGCATGGACCTTCTATTTATCCTTTTGATGATGGAATTATTGGAGGAAATTATTATTCATATTTGCAGCAGCATTAGTTTTTACTTTCTGATGAGGCACACCTACATGGATGCACCTATGATATGCATTTGATTCACTTGAAGACTCATGGTTTTTATTTCTCAACACTTGGTTCGTTTGATGTTGGAGGAACTTCATCCAACACTAGGGTGAATAGACTTATGATAGGAGAATATTTTTGTTACTAGCCACATACATTGTTTTATATTTATGATTCACTCATTCATGAATGTATGGGTAAGACTTCTTTGAGTCATTTGAAGTATCCTTGTTGCTGTTTCTCACTATTTGGTTCAAACTTGAGTGGAGATTCATCATTCACTTCTGGGATGAAAGAATACATGGATGAATATTTTGATGCATATCACTTCTTTTTGGAGCAGAATTATAGGACATGGGATACTCACCTATGTCATTGGAGTGGATTTGATTGGTCACTTGAAGCATGTATGTACTTGGAAAATGGTAGTCTACTCACTGGGAGGTATAAGCACTTTCATGATTTCTTGGTGAGGCACCTCCTTGATGTAAATTCTTATTATGTTGTTATATAATTTGATGATATATATTATGCACTCATGATGTTTTGAATAATGCATACAAGAAAATGGGATCCAAGGATTCTCTTTCCTAATGGTATGACTTGGAGAGCACTCTTAATTGTTTGAGTGCAATGCAAGCAATGGGACCACAGGATAGTTTTAGTCCCATTCATTCCAAATTCTTCGGGAAACAAGCAGTATGGGAGATGGATTCCCCACTTAATAAGTTGATTTTAATCAGAGTATTGAATAAAAAATAATGGTGGTTCCTCTCTGAAATATTCATGGAATCTCAAATACTCAAGGTGGGCAGCTCAGTGGCAACCTCAAAGAATCATACAGAAAGCAGGTTCTTGAACAACCATGTTTGAAATTGCTTGAGGACAAGAATTATTGGGAAGGGAGGATTTGTAATGTCATAAATTTGGAATTCAGTAACAATGGCCAAATAAAATTTTCCATATTCATGAAAGTTTTCAAATGGATGCTAAAAGTCAAATAATTGCCAAGGAGGAAAATCACTAGTTTCCTAGGTTGGGGGTGGAAGATTTGAGATTTGGAATAAGGGGGATAATAAATGATGTTTAGACATTAGAAGGGGGTAAATATTTAATAATTGATCTTATTAAATAAATACAAGAGAAAATGGAAGTGGAAATAGAGCATGAAGACACATGGAGACTATGGGGCCCACACTAGCTAGAATTGCTATGTTAAATGGTATCTTTCTCTTGCAAATTCGAATATATGGGAATCATAATGTTTTTGGATGGATTATAAGGATAATATACTTGTCCATATACTTCATAGGTCTAATTTGAGATGAATTGTAACTTACATGGGAGAGGAAGAGACAAATGGGAGTTTCATGGACACTTGGCTAGATTCCCCTTGCATTTATGACATCTATGACACCAATGATGAAGATTCTATGACAATTATGACACACGTCAAATATGAAGGCTGAAATACTAACATACAGATATGTTAGGACTTAATAGAGCATCTTATAGGTCGAATTTGGGAGTTGGAGAAGGCCGAGAGGCTCCTACTCAAATTTGGGAGAAAAGGGAAGGTGAAGAGAGAGGCCACATGGCATAGCATGAGAAGCCACACCAATTCAACTTGGATTTGGTTTATAGATGGATTTGGAAACTTAGAAGACTAATAATGTTTATAAAATACATGGATCATCCATGAGAAGAATATTTTGCTCATTTGTGAAATTGTCATTTGTGAATTGTGAGAGCTAGTGGATGACTAGTTTTCTTGCTTAAGCCAATTTCGAGGGTGAAATATTCCCATCCTAGTTGGTGTTTGGAAAGGCCACCCAGGTATTTCATGGAGCTTTAATGTATTATTATTTGTAGTTTTAAGCTACAGGAAAGCATGTGGATTCTTCTATTGCAGCACTATCTCTCAACTATTTCCAGTTTTCACACCATATTCATGCCAATGGAGGGATTGCGCTTTGGGTGAGCTATTGATATCTTTGGGGAAGATTCTAATTCCAATTATATTGTGTTATGATTTATATTCTCTGTATTTCACATTCAGAATAATCTCAGGTATAAATACCCAAAATAATTCATGTAAAGATGTTGAACAATGAAGAAATAGTGTCGTTTCCCCACTATCTTGTTGTGAACCATTGTAATGCTGATGATTTCAGATTGGGAGAGCCTTTAATTGTCCATTTATGATTATAATCAATTAAATATTCTCTTTTATTCATTCTCAAAAAATTTCAAGTCGAAATTCCTAAGATTTGTATGTCAAAATGACTTTTATTGAGCAAACAATGACCATTTCCACTCCATTTTGATATATACCCTGGTAATGCTTATTATTTCGAATGGAGGAATGTATATCTGATAAATGTATGATGGATGGACTATAATTAATTTTTATTTCAATTCTCATGTTCAGTAATTAAGCATTGGAATCCATTTTACTCATTTTTATTGCATTGGGAGAAGATTTGGAACAGTTTCCCCAAGGGTCGAAATTGTGATTTGGGAGTTGTTTTGGAAAGAGTCATAACTGCCTATATAAACTAAAATAGGATGCATATGAGAATTTTAAAAGGTACCTTACACATACCCAGCCTCTATTCAGAAATTCAAGTGACTTTGGGATCATTTGTAAAGCCATTTCCGGAAATTACCCAGGGGGAATTGGAGCCCCAATTTGCTAGTAAAGAATCCTACTTTGAACAGAACATTAAACAAGTTTGCAGAAGTAATTGGGAGGTCAAAAAACATACATGAGAATAATATTTAAGTTATATTATGCTTCATTTACCTTCAGAGAAAATTTGGAAGCATTTGGGTCAATTTGGAGTTCTAGACATCAAAACTAGTCAAGAGCCAAAATTGTGAAAAAATTGTAAAATTGGGAATTTTAATAAAATTTAAAAAAACACGACATTATTTTTTACATGGCCACTCAAGGGACCATATTCAACTCAGGTGGATCAGGCTGCAACCGGTAAAACCTTTAATTCATTACTTGACCGATGGTAGCCAGATCGTAAACCGGACAGATTCCCCATACCAAACAATAACGGGTTAGTTGGGAACATTTATTAGGGAGAATCCCTAACTATTGTTACTCTTTTCCACATCCTTTTTTCACACCATATTCATGCCAATGGAGGGATTGCGCTTTGGGTGAGATATTGATCTCTTTGGGGAAGATTCTAATTCCAATTATATTGTGTTATGATTTATATTCTCTGTATTTCACGTTCAAAATACTCTCAGGTCGAAATACCCAAAATAATTCATGTAATGATGTTGAACAATGAATAAATAGTGTCATTTCCCCACTATATTGTTGTGAACCATTGTAATGCTGATAATTTCAAATTCAGAGAGCCTTTCATTGTCCATTTATGATTATAATTAGTTAAATATGCTATTTTATTCATTCTCAAAAAGTTTCAAGTCAAAATTCCCATGAGTTGTATGTCAAAATGACTTTTAATAAGCAAACAATGACCATTTCCACTCCATTTTGATATATGCCCTGGTAATGCTTATTATTTAAAATGGAGGAATGTATATCTTATAAATGTATGATGTATGGACTGTAATTAATGTGTATTTCAATTCTCATTTTCATTACTTAAGCATTGGAAGTGATTTTACTCATTTTTATTGCATTGGGAGAAGATTTGGTGCATTTTCCCCAAGGGTCGAAATTGTGACTTGGGAGTTGTTTTGGAAAGAGTCATAACAGCCTGTATAAACTAAAACAAGATGCATATTATACTTTTAAAAGTTCCCTTACACATACCCAGCCTCTTTTCATAAGTTAAAGTGAGTTTGGGATCATTTGTGAAGCCATTTTCGGCAATTACCCGGGGGGTATTGGAGCCCCAATTCGCTAGTAAAGACTCCTACTTTGAACAGAACATTAAAAATGTTTGCAGAAGTAATTGGGAGGTAAAAAAACATACATGAGAATTATATTTAAGTTATATAATCATTCATGTACCTTCAGAGAAAATTTGGAAGCATTTGGGTCAATTTGGAGGTCTAGACATCAAAACTAGTTAATGCCAAAATTGTGAAAAAATTGGAAAATTGGGCATTTTAATAAAACTACAAAAAGAGGACATTACAGTGGTATCAGAACATGATCTTGGCACCTGATGTGGTCTGATATTTATGAGTACAATAATTCATTGACCACCATGATATGTTGAAACCAAAAGTGGTTTTGTTGAAGAGGGAAAAAAAGTAGGAGAAGAAGGCAATTTTTTGGAAACTATGACTAGGCATGAAAAGAGAACCTCATATGATGGTGAGGAGATAAAAAAAAGCATGGAAACTATATTTGAAGAAATGACCAAGAATATTATGAAAGGATTTGAATTTTTTGCTATCTTAAGTTGGGAAAAATATATTGATTTTAAGAAAACCAAGGAGAAAAATGCATTAGCTTGTTTGAAGGAGAAAAACGAGGAGACCCATGAACCTTCTAGTTCTGAAATAGGTGGAGTAGAAGAAGTAGTACATGAAGATGATATAAATTCACTCACAAGTGACTCTCAAAAATATTAAGAGACATCACATGAGTATGAATATTTTTTTATTGAAAATACTGAAGATAATTTTGAGACACATGCTACCTTGGAAATGAAACAAAGAGCATCTACTGATAGGTGCAAAAAACTCTATGTTCGTGACATAGAGATCAGATTTAAAAATGTTTCTCAAATCCAAAATTCCATTAAACATGAAAATGAATACCTTGTAGCAGTTGAAGAAGAAACAAGATCAACTTCCCCATCACCACTTGAGCTTCATGAAGTTGGTCCAAGCAAGAAGGAAGAAGATGAGGAGGTTCATTTGCAAGAGCCTCATTTTCTTGAAGGGTCCTTAATTATGAATGAAAATAAGATCCAAGATGCCCTTTGCATACTCCATGACACTCAATCATTGGTATCAAATTCTTGTTGCAGAGCTACTTCCTTGAAGGATCCATCCTTCCTTGAAGACATGGAGAAGATCCAAAGAGAAATGTGCAACATCAAAGGTAATTTCATGTCTTTTATTTTTGTTAGAAAAAATTTCATTGATATTATTGAATGGTTACATGAATCCTACTTGAAGAATAATGAATTTATTGATAATATCACAATTCAAAATGAGCAACTTCTTGAAAAGTTGCAAGACACTTGGTTTTCCTCCAATGTTTCAGATTTTCATAAGGTAGATTTCTTGGAGGATTCTCATGACATGATGGATCATGAGAAACATGAAAAATTGCAGGTTCTTGATGTGCTTGAGGATTATAGTGATGAGATCCAATCACTAGTAATGGTGGAAGAGGAACTTGAGTTGCCTCTTGAAAATGGTTACACAATTTTTGAAGAAGTGCATAATTCCAACAAATTGGAACCAACCCATGAGGAATTTTTTTCATTTTATAGGGAGATGAATAATCCTACCCCTATGGATACTTCACATTATGACAATTTTTCACTTACCATTTGGGTGAATTGGTTCTTTCTCCTACATCCTACACTTCTAAATTTTGCAGCAGTCATCCTAACGAAGTATGGGTGAAAGGTTTCTTTTTTATGGTGCCACATGAAGAGCATGGACATTCTATTTCTCCTTTTGATAATGGAGTTATTGGAGGAAATTATTATTCATATTTTTAGGGGAATTATTTGTTACTTTATGATGAGGCACACCTACATGGATGCACCTATGATATGCATTTGAGTCACTTGAAGACTCATGGTTTTTATTGCTCAACACTTGGTTCGTTTGATGTTGGAGGAACTTCATCCAACACTAGGGTGAATAGACTTATGATAGGAGAATATTTTTGTTACCAGCCACATACATTGTTTTATATTTATGAATCACTCATTCATGGATTTATGGGTAACACTTCTTTGAGTCATTTGAAGTCTCCTTGTTTCTGTTTCTCACTATTTGGTTCAAATTTGAGTGGATATTCGTCATTCACTTCAGGGATGAAAGAATACATGGTTGAATATTTTGATGCATATCACTTCTTTTTGGAGCATAATTATAATACATGGGATACTCACCTATGTCATTGGAGCATATTTTATTGGTCACCTTAAGCATGTATGTACTTTTCAAATGGTAGTCTACTCATTGGGAGGTATAAGCACTTTCATGATTTCTTGGTGAGGCACCTCCTTGATGTACATTATTATTATGTTGTTATATACTTTGATGATATATATTATGCACTCATGATGTTTGGAATAATGCATACAATAAATTGGGATCCAATTATTCTCTTTCCTAATGGTATGAGTTGGAGAGCACTCTTAATTGTTGGAGTGCATTGCAAGCAATGGGACCCCGGGATAGTTTTTAGTCCCATTGATTCCAAATTATTCAGGAAACAAGAAGTATGGGAGATGGATTCCCCACTTAATAAGTTGATGTTAATCAGAGTATTGCAGAAGAAAAAATGGTGGTTCCTCTCTGAAATGTTCATCGAATCTCAAAGACTCAATGTGGGCAGCTCAGTGGCAACTTCAAAGAATCATACAGAAAGCAGGTTCTTCATCAACCATGTTTGAAATTGCTTGAGGACAAGAAATATTGGGAAGGGAGGATTTGTAATGTCCCAAATTTGGAATCGGGTCACGATGGCCAAATCACATTTTCCATATTCATGAAATTTGTCAAATGGATGCTAAAAGTCAAATAATTGGTAAGGAGGAAAATCACTAGTTTCCTAGGTTGGGGGTGGAAGCTTTGAGATTTGGAATAAGGGGGAAAATAAATGATTTTTAGACATCAGAAGGGGATAAATATTTAATAATTGATCTTATTAAATAAATACAAGATAAAATGGAAGTGGCAATAGAGAATGAAGACACATGGAGACTATGGGACCCACACTATCTAGAATTGCTATGTTAAATGTTATCTTTCTCTTGCAAATTCGAATATATGGGAAGCCTAATGTTTTTGGATGGATTATAAGGCTAATATACTTGTCCATATACTTCATAGGTTTAATTTGGGATGAATTGTAACTTACATGGGTGAGGAAGAGCCAAATGGGAGTTTCATGGACACTTGGCTAGATTCCCCTTACATTTATGACATCTATGACACCAATGATGCAGATTCTATGACAGTTATGACACAAGTCGGATATGAAGGCTGAAATACTAACATACTGACATGTCAATACTGAATAGAGAATCTTAGAGGTCGAATTTGGGAGTTGGAGAAGGCCAAGAGGCTCCTACTCAAATTTGGGAGAAAAGGGAAGGTGAAGAGAGAGGCCACATGGCATAGCATGAGAAGCCACATGAATTCAACTTGGATTTGGTTTATGGATGGATTTGGAACCTTAGAAGACTAATAATATTTATAAAATATAGGGATCAGCCATGAGAAGAAGATTTTTCTCATTTGTGAAATAGTCATTTGTGAATTGTGAGAGCTAGTGGATGACTAGTTTTCTTGCTGTTGAGGCATGGAAATTCGCAAGAAACAACAGCAAGGGATTCTACCCAGTCAACGTTCCCAACTAGCCCATTATTTTTGGGTGTAGGGAATCCGCCTGGTTTTCGGTCTGGCTATCTTAGGTCAAGTAACAAAAATAAAATATTTTACCGGTTGCGGCCCGGTCCACCCTGTATATTTTTGTGTTTTTAGTTTTAAGTATGATATGCAAGTGCCTATCTAAAATGTAGATTAATAAAAAATGCAAGGAGTGGTCACAATGTGATGCGCAGGTTCTTACCTCTCGTCTTAGACTCTCTCACATCTAAATCACACACAACTAAAAAAAAAACAAGGCTAACTAAGCTGTCCCTAGGGAGCAAGATATTAATTTATGAGTAATGTAAATTTGTTCACATGTTAAGATAAATCACAGATAGCTGCTCTTAGAATCAAAACACATAAACATGAATAAAGATATACATGACAAGATAGCTCATCAACCGTTAAAACCTCCATTACTCATAGTGGAAATTATCATAGAATAAACCAGAGAACATTCAAATAAGAACATAGGTTCAGAAAGTTAGAACGCTCTCACAGTTAATGAAACATAGTTGAAAATGAAATAGTTCCCCTTCAACATTGTTCATTTTATCACATTTGAACATTCCACATAGCACCTTCTCCAACAGGCAAAATTTTCAATTTATTATTGTAAAATGAAATAATTCCTCTTACAACAAGTAGTTCACAAGTTTCTCCAGGGAAAAATCCCTTTTTCCCTCTAACTTTCCTATCTTTATACAAAAACAGCCAAAACCCTTGGGATGCCCCTCCCCCGGGGTGACCTTTGGGCTCCCAAAAACTTTTTAATCTCACAGTTTGGTCAGTTTGTGAGTGCTCATGATTCATACAGACGTTACATTTAAGATTTATGACTTATGAGTACTTCATAAAATGGGACCAGCTCGGTAACTGATGAACCTTTCCAAGCCTGGGTCTCTGTTGCTATCTATTCGGCTTTGTCTTTTATTTGTCTTTTAAATATCTCGTTGATCTCAGAACATCTCTGCCTATCACTTTTCATCCAACTTCCTTATGTTTTTTCCTTCAGCTATGTCGTCCTTGTAGTAGCAATGTGAAGAATCTTCTAAGTCCATCTGCAGTTAAAACCAAATTCATTATTAATTCGGACCGCATCTTTTCAACAACGTAAACCATATTAACAATAAAATTGATCATCAAAATAAAGCCCTATACTGTGTTCTCGTCGCGAAGACCTTAAAATGATAGAAAATCAAAACTCTGCCATCCATCAGATAGGGTAAAAATACACACAGAACAGGCGGGAAAAAGAAACTTTCACCGGTGGGAAAATCACTAAAGCATCGGCAGGATAGTTTAATTAACAACCACAACGGAGGGCTTCAGATGGACAACGAGTTTCGTGATACCATTAAGTCTATTGGCGTTGGAAATACTAAATACTAAAGCATCAGGTGGAAAAAACTCCTTGTCGGTGAACGAAACGACATAAATGTCGGGTGGTTAGTGCGATACGCAACCGCAATGGCAGAAGACGGAAATACTACGGGGTTCGTGGCAAATAAAACATATCAGCAAAAACCATACAAAACATCGGCAAGTGGAGCAGTTATATGGTGAACATTTAGTTCACTTGGGAGCCGCAATGGCGGAAAGCAATTAGACTATGGCTTCCGAATTACAGTCATAAAACTTTCCAATATGGCGCAGAAGCATCATGAAAATGTTAATTTTTCAGAAAAACTTAAGGTTGTGCATTGGTCTAAAAAGTTGGTCTCATCTCCAAAATAGCAGCGTCATAGAGATCAAAACACCGACTCAAACTTCAACCAACCTTTGACAGCACACAGCAAGTCAAATAATAACATCACAGCATCAAAAAAGTCAAATCTATCCGTTAGAACATTCATCATTCAGCTTTCGCAACGGAGGCTCCGTAGGGAAATATGGCTCCGATGCGTTGTTTAAATGACCTTCGAACAATGAAACTAACAATGTTAAGTTCCAAAAGACTTTCGGCTGGGCAGCGATGAAAAAGTTTGTTTCACCTCCGGAACAGCGATGAAAACGAGAAATAGACTTTCGATATCAAAGGGAAAAATCACAGATCAAAGAACAACAATTTCAAATCAAACTTCAAATTCCACAACCCCAAAGCAGTTTTAGACATAAGCAATTTTTCGAAAAGCATGAAAACAGTTGACCTCAAAACAATCCAAACTTGTAGCAGAGGGAAAACAAAAATAGAGTTCATGGATCCAAACGACTTTGGGTAAGATAAAAATTAAAAGGAGGGTCCAAAATTTCAAAATTTGGGAAAACAGTTGCAGCTGCAACAATTAGCGACTACCTGGTGAACCTAGATCTCTGGACAATTTGTTCCTTAAGTAACAGACTGTTTAACAATAAAATGAACATATTGAATTCTTCTAGATGTCTGGATTTCCCAAATGGAGAATATATGTACTTTTAATCATTGATGATAGTCCAATTTAGGGAAATGGGAACCAAGATTCCAAAGTCAAGACAACTCTTTTGAGGCCAAGAATATGAGTTTCATTTTTACCTCTGTCTTCGGGTAGCTTCCAGCTTGGACACCATAGGATCGTAACATATGATAAAAAGAAATATTCATTTGTTCCTTATTCCCATACCATTTTGCACTTTTTGTGCTTCTGGACCCTTTTGTCCTTTTTTATGAGTCCTCCTACATGCCCTTTCTTTCTGATTTTTTTATTCAGGATCCTCTATCCATAGTGTCCTTTTGTGTGAGAGACGCATTTGACTTTTAGCTCACGAACGGAGAAGAACTTTGGCAATTTTGTACTCAAATGATTCAGTACTTTGTTTTGGTACCTATTGCTTTCATAGGAGTTTTTTTACTCTTGTCTACCTTTTGGATTTAAATTCTTGGAATGGGATCATTTATATATAATATATTATTTACACTGCTTCCTTTTCGTGGGTCTTTTGCTGTCACCCCATAGGACATTTTACATGTGAGATGGATGGAGCCTCGAAAGAGTATTCCCAACTTTTGATCCTGAGTTAGTTTACAAGGATTAAGTAGGACTTCAATGTGTTCATAGCCATTTAGGAAAACTGTTGAACTAGGAGAAATTCTTTCAGATAAAGCAGTAGTACACAGTCTTATAATCAAGGATTTTAGTTAATCCAGAATTCTGATGCTCTCCATGCAACCAAAAGTTTGCCTCTTTTTATTGAAATCAACCAAAATCTAACTAAACCCAACAGACAAAAAATAAATCAAAGATAAACAAACAAACAAAGAAAATTATTTATGTACAAAACAAAACAAGAACAAAACTCAGGAAAAATAAGGTTTGAGAACTAAACCATTTACTAGTAAATTCTCTTCCCACCCTTGTAAATCTTGCAATTTATAGGTTGAGGGGCCAAGTTTTGCCACAATCTAGAAAGGGCCTACCCATAACTGTTGAAATTTCATGTGTTTTCCTTTCACATCATGGGGGTGGTCCCATTTGAGAACCAAATCTCCCACCTCGAATTCTTTAGTTCCGGCTTTGTGTTTATCAAACCATCTCTTTACTATCTCCTGTTGTTGTTTAAAACGTTCTCTGGCCCTGGATCTAGATTCCTCTGCCTTCAGAAGATTATGTATCCTTATCTGCAAGACTTCATTATCTGATCCTTTGGATTCCTGAGCTATTATGGAAGAGGGTAGCATGATATTGGGGGGGAGAATGGCCTCTTTTCCATAAACAAGGGTATACGGGGACACACCTAGCAAAGTATTGGGGGTGACCCTATCAGCCCAAAGAGCGTTTGGTAATGCTGAGTGCCAACTCCTCTAATTTTCTATCACCATCTTTTTTAAAATCCTTATCAGATTCTTATTTGTAGATTCAGCCAAACCATTTCCCCGAGGATAGTAATTTGCAGAGTAATGCAACTTAATTCCTTTCTCGTGAGAAAATGCGGTTAATCTAATCGAGGAAAAGTAAGTAGCATTATCGAAAACTAAATAAATTGGAACTCCAAACCTGGTCATAATATGATATTGCAAGAATTCCATGACCGCATCTTCATTTCCTTTACGCAACGAAATGGCTTCAACCCAACGAATGAAGTAGTCGGTTGCCGTCAGAATATATTTGTGTTGCAAGGAAGAATTTGGCTTTATCTCTCCAATGATGTCTATCCCCCACTACTCAAAAGGTTCTGTTATTATTACAGGATTTAATGGTCCTACTGCTTTAACTTGTCTTCCACCGCACCTTTGACAAATGTCGCACTTTCTGACATGGGCATGTGCATCTTTGAACAGTGTGGGCCAATAGTATCTAGCTCTGAGAATTTTATGAGCTGTAGTATCTCCGGAGAAATGCCCTCCAATAGGCCCATCATGTAAATCTATCATGACCTTCTTCGCATCTTCTTTCTCTAAGCATCTAAGAAGAACTCTGTTATAATTCTTTCTAAATAATATTCCATCAATAATCTGATATGAGGCTGATTTAAGATGCACTGCTCTTCTTTGCTTAGAATTCCAATGTTCTGGTAACAATCCCGCCTGAAGGTAATGCATGAGGTCTTGATAATAGGAGTCTGGAGCTATGAAAAGAGGACATACATCCATCAAATGTAGCTCAACTTCGTCCTCCCAGTCATATTCTTCATTGTCTTTACTTTCAGTCATCAGTTTGCACAATCCTTTCTCTTTAACTATGGAGGCTGGCTTGAATTCGACGTCATACTCCTGTAGAGTTGTTACCCAGTTGCCTCTTCTTTCTCCTAACTCATTTTGTACGAAAAGAGACCTCACAGCTGGGTGTAGAACTATTACCTTTGTCTAGTTCCTAAGTATATATGGTCTGAATTGTTTCACCGCTTTGAACACTGCGTAAGCTTGTTTATCCACAGCTGGATAATTCAATTCAGCCCTTTGCAGACCAATGCTCATAAATGATATGGGGAACTCATCTTCCCCATCTTCCTTCTGGGTAAGCACAACTACTAGTGAATCATCAGATACGAAAGTGTACAAAATAAAATCTTTCTCAAAATCTTAACTTTTGAGGGAGGGTGCGTGTGCGACAGCTGTCTTTATTTTACTAAATGTGTTCTTCTCTACTTCAGTCCATTTGAATTGTACACTTTGCTTTACCATTTCCTACAAAGGTTTAACAATTGGAGCGAAATCTGGCACAAACCTTCACATGAAATTTATTGTCCCCATAAATGATTGCATGCCCTTTTTTATTATGGGGTAGAGGAATCTGTTTGATAGCTTTGATCCTCTCTGGGTCTATGGAGATCCCTTTCTTAGATACCACGTGGCCCAACAACTTACCTTCGGTAACGGAAAACACGCACTTTTTGGGGTTTAGTGAGATACCATATTTTCGGCAGTGTTCAAAAAACTGCTTTAGATGAAATGTGTGTTCCTCTCTTTTCTTTGAGAATATCGTGATGTCATCAAGGTATACTACAGCACTACATCCAATCAGACTGCAGAAAGCTATGTCCATAGCCCTCTGGAAAGTAGCTCCAACGTTTATGAGTCCAAAGGGCATCCTTCTGTAAGCAAAAGTTCCCCACCTGGTTCTGAATGTCGTTTTAAGTCTATCTTCTTCAGCTACTAATACTTGATTGTAGCCTGAGAATCCATCTAATAAAGAGAATAGTTCAGAACCCGAAACCATTTGCAATATCTGCTCCATGGGTGGAACAGGATAATTGTCTTTATCTTAAGCACGATTTAAGCTTCTGAAATCCACACATAGCCTGATTTCTCTGGATTTATTCCTTACCGGTACCAGATTTGAAACCCATTCCGAGTGTCTAACCTTGAAGATAATTCTAGCATCCAATAGTTTCTTAACTTCATTCTGGATTAAAGGTTCTAATTTTGGAGGCATTTTCCTTAAAGGCTGCTGATAGGGTTTAATTCCAGACCTGATGGGGATAACATGTTGGATTATATTGGTGTCATACGTCTTCAGATCTTCATACGTCCAGGAAAAAACATCTTTGTATTTTTTGAAAAGACTGATAAACTTATTCCTTTCACCTAGGGAGCAACACTTTCCCAAGCTCACATATTTAGGCCCAATTTCAGTTCCCAAATTAATTAACTCAAACTATAGAGATGAGATATGAGTCTTCACATTCGATGGTCTTCTAAATTTCTCATTTAAATCAAACATCCATTCTAAAGTCTTGACTCCTTTAGGAATAAAATTATCGAATTTTATCTCGGCTTGATGTTCTTCATCATCAATAATCGCCCCTTTGAAGGTCTCGTCGTTTTTCAAGCATTCTATAATCTGCTGAACATCATCGAACACTCGTAGATTGGTAATCATATCTGGAACTAAAGGTCTAAAAACCAATTCAACAGAGCACCGATTATTAGAGGGCACAAGCCTTGCATCTGAGGTGGCCAACAAGTCAGCTGCTGCATTCTTAAGTCTTGGAATCAATACAATGTTAAATGCATTAAAACATTTAAGTAAATCCCATACTTCATTTTGATAAGATTTTAAATGAGGAGAAATGCAATGTATTTGATTTTGAATTTGCTTTACAATTATTTCAGAATCCCCAAACACCTTCATATTTTTTACCTTTAATTCAATTGCTTTTCTTATTCCCTGAACTGGTGCTTCATATTCAGTTGTGTTATTGGTGCATTCAAACTCTAACCTACATGAAAGAAAATGTTTTTTTTTCTTAGGTTCAATCAGGATACAGTCGGCTCCTGGCCCCTCTAAAGTTTTAGAACTATCAAAGAAAAGCGTCCAAAAATCGCTAACCACTATTGTGCGAGAATTAACATCTACATCTACAGCTAATTATACTATTTTACAATCAATTTCATCAACCTGTGAAAACTGAAGGAGACCAAGCTGAGCGTCTGATGTATCGCTAGCTTCTTTTGCTTGATAATTTCCTGGTTCTAACTCAATAAAGTAATTTCCCAAAACAGAATCCACTGGTTCATTTTTACCTTCGAACTGAGTAACATTGTGTTTCATGTAGGGCTCCCTCAAAACTTTAATTTGATTTGGGATTCCTTTATATGGTAGCCATAGATGTGACCAGTCCGAGGAAAAATATCCGTTCAGCTTTGCCGACCAATCTCTGCTCAAAACAAGTCCATAAGCTTCTGGTATGTCAGCCACCACAATATCAATGAATTGACATACCTTATCATTTGAAGATAAGCGAACGAGAACATCCTCCATTTCCCCAATTACCTTCACATTCGTTCTATCCAACTGAACGACCCTCCAGGTAGACAGTTTAGGCTTCCCATTTATCTTTTTGCAGACCGACATCGGCATGACGTTGACTGATGCCCCCGAGTCTACTAGGTAGTTATGCACGTTGTGGTTGAAAATTTCAAAAGTAAGGAGAAAAGGTGGAGTCTTGCTTTTAGGCTTACCTCCTACAATTGCTTCACCAATTTCTTCTTCTTGGGGATGATTGTCAGTGGGTAGCCTCTCCTCTGATGCTTCAAGTGCTTTCAATAGCTTCTCTTTCTGCTGCAGTACATTGCACATTTCAAATAATGAGATGTTTGCCCTTACCTTTTTGATATCCTCCACAATGTCATAATTCATCTTATGCCCTGTGAGATTTGGTTTAACATTATTTATCTTTTCTTCATTGGGCTTAGTAGGTATGTTGATCTGTCTAGGATTTTGACTGGTGATGGTAAATTCTGGAATTTTATTAGTTTAGGAGTTGTTTTGAAATTTCTTAACATTCTTTTGAAGTCTCTTAATATTCGAGAGCATAAGACTGTTTTCCTTAATCAACCCCTGGCTCTCGTCGTTACATTTGTCTCCAAGATGTCCTTGTGTCTTAGATCCTTTTCTTCCTCGACATCAAACAACGATACATAGTCCCATAAAACCATGGCCTCATCCTCCTGTTTTTCTGTTGATTTATTGTTGTCTTTCCCTTCTTCATCGTTGTCTTCAGTTAATTTGGAATCCAACAGCTGATTCATGACCAACGTCATTGAATTTATCCATTGAGGACAATTCTTTTTAGAATGGGGTTGTTGGTAGAAAGTGCAAAAGTTATCCATTCCTACCTTCGTTAAGTTCATAGATGCAGGGCTATGCGGAGGAGGTTGGGATTGATTGTTATCTTCCCTTTTCTTGTAATAAGGATTATAGAACTTTTGGGCTTCCTTTTCCTTTTCCAAGTCTATGATTATGTTAGAGAGATTCTGCATCATCTTTTCCATTCCTTCAAAATCTGGTGATTGCTCCTCTTTAGGCTTAGTAAATAACAAAGCTTTCCTCCCAACATTTTTTTCTCCTGACCATTCAGGATAATCTTCGATGCTTTCTTTTTCAGCCTCTACTCTCTCCACTTCTTCATAAGTCTCAACTAGCATGGGTTTGGCCTTCATTTTGGCAAACATGGCCAACTCAGGTCCTAGAGCTGAGGTATAGTATTCAATCAAGACTTTATCCGAGGGCTTGTCAGCTTCAGAAAAATTCTTAAGATAGGCTGCGAATCTTTGGGTAAAACTGTGCAGCTTCTCTTTTCTTTCTTTATTTAAGGTGCATAGTCCTTTCATGAGAGCTGCATGAGTTTTTTGGGTTGCATACTTACTTTTAAAAATCCTTTCAAAGGTATCCCAGTTTGGGATAGAGTTTGCAAGAAAACCGAAATACCATGATGCTGCTGCTCCTTTAAGGGTGTGTGGGAAAAGTATACAAACTACATACTCATGTTCCCCAGCCCTCAATCCCTCTATTTCCAAATAAAAACTTTGTAAATGGTCATCTACTAACATCTTCTCATTTGGATCAAAATTGGGCATCATCTTTTCAAAAGCTTGAGGTAAATCATGCAACGGAGGTGTCAGGTTCAGGGGTGATCTGGCTTTCCAAGCTAGTGGTGGGTTTGGTGGGTTGGGTGGCTGATTTGCGTTTACGCTTGCCATGATTATGGGTGGAGAGTGAGGTGGTGAATGAATAGGAGTATGAACAGGTGAACAGTAAGGTGTATTTTGGCCCACTTGATTTAAAGGCTGAACCACTTCCTGTAAGGCTGTTTCTACCAGTTCTTCCAAATCTCCAACCAACACTGAGTCCTCCAATATAGGACGTTCTTTCTTTTTATATTCTCTTCTGGGAAAGTCAAGGATAATTGGTAATCCTCCAATATTCTTCACATATGCCCCAGTGTGTCTTCTTAGATCATTAACTAATTCATTGTCCACAGAATACAAATTCTCTTTACCCTTCTCTTCAGGAATTGGATTGGGAAACAAAGTGCTTTCTGAACTGTCAACGATGGAATAATCTCAAGAAAACAGGTTTCCTCGGCTAGCCATGCACTGACGGCCCTCCTTCTAGTGCTAGAAACTGTTGAGACCTGGAAATTCATAGGCAACAACAGTAAGGGATTCTCCCCAGTCAACATTCCCAACTAGCATGTGATTGTTTGGTGTAGGGAATCCATCCGGTTTGCGGTCCAGCTACCATAGCTCAAGTAACAAAAATAAAAGGTTTTACCGGTTGCGGGCCGGTCCACCGTGTATATTTTTGTGTTTATAGTTTTAAGTATGATATGCAAGTGCCTATCTAAAATGCATATTGATTAAGAATGCAAGGAGTGGTCACAATGTGATGCACAGGTTCTTACCTCTCGTGTTAGACTCTCTCACATCTAAATCACACACAACTAAAAAAAAACAGGGCTAACTAAGCTGTCCCTAGGGAGCAAGATATTAATTTATGAGTAATTTAATGCTGTTCACATGTTAAAATAAATCACAGATAGCTGTTCTTAGAATCAAAACACATAAACATGAATAAATATATACATGACAAGATAGCTCATCAACCGTTAAAACATCCATTACTCATAGTGGAAATTATCATAGAATAAACCAGAGAACATTCAAATAAGAACATAGGTTCAGAAAGTTAGAACGCTCTCAGAGTTAATGAAAAATAGTTGAAAACGAAATAGTTCCCCTTCAACATTGTTCATTTTATCACATTTGAACATTTCACACAACACCTTCTCCAACAGGCAAAATTTGCAATTTATTATTGTAAAATGAAATAATTTCTCTTACAACAAGTAGTTCACAAGTTTCTCTAGAAAAAAATCCCTTTTTCCCTCTAACTTTCCTATCTTTATACAAAACCAGCCAAAACCCTTGGGCTGCCCCTCCCCCAGGGTGACCTTTGGGCTCCCAAAACCGTTTTAATCTCATATTTTTGTCAATTTGTGAGGGCTCATGATTCATACAGACGTTACATTTAAGATTTATGACTTATGAGTACTTCATAAAACGGGACCAGCTCGATAACTGATGAACCTTTCCAAGCCTGGGCCTCTGTTGCTATCGATTCGGCTTTGTCTTTTATTTGTCTTTTAAATATCCCGTTGATCTCAGAACATCTCTGCCTATAAATTTTCAGCCAACTTCCTTCTGCTTTGTCCTTCAGCTATGTCATCCTTGCAACAGTAATGTGAAGAATATTCTAAGTCCGTCTGCAGTTAAAATGAAATTCATCATTAATTCGGACCGCATCTTTTCAACAACGTAAACCATATTAAAAATAAAACTGATCATCAAAATGAATCCCTATACTGCGTTCTCGTCGCGAAGAATTTAAAATGATAGAAAATGAAAACTCCACCATCCATCAGATAGGGTAAAAACACACACAGAACAGGCGGGAAAAAGAAACTTTCACCGGCAGGAAAATCACTAAAGCATCGGTAGGATAGTTTAATTAACAGCCGCAATGGAGGGCTTCAGACGGACAACGAGTTCCGCAATACCACTAAGTCTATCGACATCAAAAAGACTAAATACTAAAGCATCAAACGAAAAAAAATGCCTTGTCGGTGAACGGAACAACATAAACATCAGGTGGTTAGTGCGATACGCAGCCGCAATGGCGAAAGACAGAAAGACTACAGGCTCCGTGGAAAATAAAACATATCCACGAAAACCATACAAAACATTGGCAAGTGGAGCAGTTATATGGCGGACATTTAGTTTGCTCGGGAGCCGAAATGGCAGAAATAAATTAGACTATGGCTTCCAACTTACAGTCATAAAACTTTTCGATATGGCGCAAAAACATCATGAAAATGTTAAGTTTTCGAAAAAACTTAAGGTTGTGTAGCGGTCTAAAAAGTTGGTCTCATCTCCAAAATAGTAGCGTCATAGAGATCAAAACACTGACTCAAACTTCAACCAACCTCCAACAGTGCATAGCAATTCAAATAATAACATCACGGCATCGGAAAATTCAAAGCTATCCATTAGAGCATTCATCGTTCAGCTTCCGCAACGGAGGCTCTGTAGGGAAATATGGCTATGATGCGTTGTTTAAATGACCTCCAAACAACCAAACTAACAATGTTAAGTTCCAAAAGACTTTCGGCTGGGCAGCGACGAAAAAGTTTGTTTCACCTCCGAAACAGCGGCGAAAATGAGAAATAGACTTCCGATATCAAAGGACGAAATCATGGATCAAACGACAACAATTTCAAATCAAACTTCAAATTCCACAACCCCAAAGCAGTTTCAGACATAAGCAATTTTCCGAAAAGCATGAAAACAGTTGACCTCAAAACAATCCAAACTTGTTGTAGAGGGAAAACAAAAACAGAGTTCATGGAACCAAACGACTTTAGGTAAGATAAAAACTAAAAGGAGGGTCCAAAATTTCAAAATTTGGGAAAACAGTTGTAGCTGCAACACTTGCTTAAGCCAATTTCGAGGGTGAAAGATTCCCATCCTAGTTGGTGTTTGGAAAGGCCACTCAAGTATTTCATGGAGATTTAATGGACTCTTATTTTCAGGTGTAATATATAGAAAATCATGTGTAATTTTCTATTGCAGCACTATCTCTCAACTATTTCTAGTTTTCACACCATATTCATGCCGATGGAGGGATTGCGCTTTGGGTGAGCTATTGATATCTTTGGGGAAAATTCTAATTCCAATTATATTGTGTTATTATTTATATTCTATTTATTTCACATTCATAAGACTCTCAGGTTGAAATACCCAAAATAATTCATGTAAAGATGTTGAACAATGAAGAAATAGTGTCATTTCCCCACTATCTTGTTGTGAACAATTGTAATGCTGATGATTTCAAATTGGGAGAGCCTTTAACTGTCCATTTATGATTATAATAAGTTAAATATTCTCTTTTATTCATTCTCAAAAAGTTTCAAGTCGAAATTCCCAAGAGTTGTATGTCAAAATGACTTTTAATGAGCAAACAAAGACCATTTCCATTCCATTTTGAAATATGCTCTGGTAATGCTTATTATTTCAAATGGAGGAATGTATCTCTGATAAATGTATGATGGATGGACTGTAATTAATGTGTATTTCAAATCTAATTTTCTTTACTTAAGCATTGGAATCCATTTTACTCATTTTTAGTGCATTGGGAGAATATTTGGAGCATTTTCCCCAAGGGTCGAAATTGTGACTTGGGAGTTGTTTTGGAAAGAGTCATAACAGCCTGTATAAACTAAAAAAGGATACATATGAGACTTTTAAATGTCCCTTACACATACCGATCCTCTTTTCATAAATTCAAGTAACTTTGGGATCATTTGTGAAGCCATTTCTGACAATTACCCAGGGGGAATTGGAGCCCCAATTTGCTAGTAAAGACTTCTACTTTGAACAGAACATTAAATATGTTTGTAGAAGTAATTGGGAGGTCACAAAAAATACATGAGAATTATATTTAAGTTATATTATAAGTAATTTACCTTCAGATAAAATTTGGAAGCATTTGGGTCAATTTGGAGGTCTAGACATCAAAACTAGTCAAGAGCCAAAATTGTGAAAAAATTGGAAAATTGGGCATTTTAATAAAATTCCAAAAAAGGGACATTGTTTTTTATGTGGCCACTCAGGGGACCATATTCAACTCAAGTGGACCGGGCCATAATAAGTAAAGCCTTTAATTCGTTACTTCATTGACGGTAGCCGGACCATAAATAGGATGGATTCCCCATACCAAAAAATAACATGCTAGTTGGGAACATTTATTGGGGAGAATCCCTAACTGTTGTTACTCTTTTCCACAGCCTGGTTTCACACCATATTCATGCCAATGGAGGGATTGCACTTTGGGTGAGATATTGATCTCTTTGTGGAAGATTCTAATTCCAATTATATTGTGTTATGATTTATATTCTCTATATTTCACGTTCAAAAGACTCTAAAGTTGAAATACCCAAAAGAATTCATTTAAAGATGTTGAACAATGAAGAAATAGTGTCATTTCCCCACTATCTTGTTGAGAACCATTGTAATGCGTATGATTTCAAATTGGGAGAGCCTTTAATTGTCCATTTATGATTATAATCAGTTAAATATGCTCTTTTATTCATTCTCATAAATTCTCAAGTCGAAATTCCCAAGAGTTGTATGTCAAAATGACTTTTAATGAGCAAACAATGACCATTTCCACTCCATTTTGATATATGCCTTGGTAATGCTTATTATTTCGAATGGAGGAATGCATATCTGATAAATGTATGATGGATGGACTATAATTAATGTTTATTTCAAGTCTCATGTTCAGTACTTAAGCATTGGAAGCCATTTTACTCATTTTTATTGCATTGGGAGAAGATTTGGTGCATTTTCCCCAAGGTTCGAAATTGTGACTTGGGAGTTGTTTTCGAAAGAGTCATAACAGCCTGTATAAACTAAAAGAGGATGCATATTAGAATTTGAAAAGGTCCCTTACACATACCCAGCCTATGTTCATAATTTCAAGTGACTTTGGGATCATTTGTGAAGCCTATTTCGGCAATTACCCAGGGGGTATTGGAGCCCCAATTTGCTAGTAAAGACTCCTACTTTGAACAGAACATTAAACAATTTTTCAAAAGTAATTGGGAGGTCACAAAACATACATGAGCATGATATTTAATTTATATTATCAGTCATATACCTTCAGAGAAAATTTGGAATCATTTGGGTCAATTTGGAGATCTAGACATCAAAACTAGTTAATGCCAAAATTGTGAAAAAATTGGAAAATTGGGCATTTTAATAAAATTCCAAAAAGAGGAAATTACACCAGAGTAGCAATCATTAAGGAATTTTTCAGCCTCTTCATGTGTAAGGCATTGTCATAGAATGGAATCGATACCACTTCTGTACAATGTATCATTTAAGATGAGGTAGTACTTCGCGTGGTGACAGATATGGCGACGATCGTCATGGGATATATTGGGATGAAATATTTGAGTTTGGAGATAAATGATTAAATCTCCATACCATGGGTCGATTGTGCTTATCAATAAAAGGAATTCATTTGGAAATGAATCATTGGGCTCAGTATCCATCAAAGCACAGGGAAGGTCACACATCAGCTCTGCAAAGACCAAGGATTTATTTGAAGTGGCCTTGGAAAACTCAAGGTCGCATTCCTGTAGGATGACAATACAACATGAATATTTTCCCCCTAGCACCTAACAAGTCAGGATGTAGTACATAGGGTTTTGATCTGCGAGTACCGTGGCAGTGCGAAGCAAGATGTAATGATGAGATTTATAAACAGAAATGACCGTAGCCAATGCTAACTTCTCCACATGCGTGTATCATGTTTTAGAATCAATGAGATTCTTACTGGAATAATACATCACATGTCTCTGATCATTGGGATCTTCCTGCGCTAAAACCATTCCAATAGTGGAGGCAACAACATACAAGAGAAAGTACTTTGAATGATTTGGAGGGTGTATCACGGGTGAATTAGTCAGAGCGTGCTTAATATTATCAAAGGCTCGCTAGTCCTGGTCATCCAAGAAGAATGGAGTATCCTTCTTTAGGAGACGCATATAACCGTGCATTTTCTCAGTGAAATTGCAAACGAAACAACGAAGAAAAATTTCCCTGCCTTGCAAAATTTGGAGCTCAACAATGTTTTTTGAGGCATGTAGGGCCAATATAGCAGTAATCTTCAGTGGATCAATCCGGATTCCATCCTTATAAACCACAAAGCCAAGAAGACGTCCCGTCTTAACGCAAAAAACACATTTGTGTGGATTGAGTCATATGTTATAATGAAGACATCTCAGGAAAATGTCCCTAAGATGCCTAGGGTGGTCCTCCCATTGCTGTGAATGAGCTGGGAAATCTCCAAGGTATGGCTCTATGATGTTCTTAATATCATGAAATGCATAGGACATGGCATGCTGGAATGTAGCTCTAGCGCTCTTGAGGCCAAAAGGTAAATTCCTATAGGGAAAGGTTCCCCACGGGCATATAAATGCTCTTTTGTGTTGATCAGCAGGAAATATCTCAATCTTATTGTAGCCAAAAAATCCATCCATGAATGAGAAGATGACACTTCCAGCACAGTTGTTGATAATTTGGTCGATATGTGGAGTTGAAAAATTGTCTTTAGGACAATCTTTGTTCAGGTCTCGAAAATCGATACAGAATCTAATGGTGCCCTGCTTTTTGTTTACATGGACAATGTTAGATACCCATTCTGTCACGGGTACAAGATAAATAAATCCATCCTTTAGAAGTTTTTCTACTTCGAATTTAATAGTCGCAGCCTTCCAGGGATGGACTTGATGTAATTTCTTCCTGACAGGTTCTGCCATGGGATAGGGTTTAATTTCATGAACCACAATAGATGGGTTTGTCCCAGGAATTTCTTCATAAGTGCAGGAAAAAATATCTCGGAATTCTTTGAATAATGCTCTATATGCTTCAGTTTCTTCCATTGACCAGTTATTCCCTACATGAACATGCTCAATGGTTCCAGGATTGATTGATATGTCTATCAGATTCATCTATGTTATGTTGCAAAGATTCCTTCGGATTCTGTATTTTGCAACAATACAAGCGTTTGTGGATGGGTGACAATATCGGTATTGATAAGAGAAATAAGTTCAAAACCTATTGAACTAGCATTGGTTAGAAAATAAGATCGGTAATGGTAATCTTCCCATACATATTCATTCACACTCATAATCTCCATGATAGACTCGTCTGAAGGAAAATTCTGTGTGAGATTGTCTAGAATGGGAAGAGAGGGTTCTAACCAGTAAGGAAAATGGTAAGGATATGAAGCTATCAGATGAAGATCATCTAGTTGAACATCGGAAGCAGATTGGACAACATCATATATCGCTTCATAGGGGCCAAGAGAGGAGGACTCAATAACTTCTTTTCCTTTGGAACTATAACCAGTTGTAGAAATCATGTTCACGATTTCCACTTCCGTACTAAAAGGGGCTGAAGGAAATACTCCCATAAGGGTTGAATCTTTCAGCATACCTACCCCAATCGACTGATAAGTAGGATGGGACTGACCTAGCATAGGGATATCATTCACGGTGGGAGTGGTAACATCTGGTGAACAAAAATCGAGTTGATCAATAGTCACAATTTTTCCCAAGTGAGAAAACTGGAGAGTTCGAAAAATCATTGACACAACAACAGTCATAGCATAAAACCAGTTTCTCCCTAACAGGAGGTTGTAATCCAACAAGGAATCAACCACTTCTACTTGAATGGAAACAGTTTTCCCCCAAGCTCGACTGGAAGACCTGGTAACAGACCATGAGGTTGGAAACCTCATCCATCGAAATATTTTAATGTTGTAGGAGACTTTGTAAGCTCAGGAGAACCAATGGCTCTCCAACAAGCTATAGACAAAACTAAAGTCGAAGCTCCCTCATCCAGAACAGTCTAATGGACATTTTTGTTGACTACTCTAAAGGAAATTTGACATGCAATATGGTGAGGTAATCTGGACTTATAGTTCTCCACATTAAAATGAATCAAGTTTGTATTATCTGGGTCTAATGACCCCAAAGCCGTTAGCATTATTTTACTCTACATTGGACAACCTTGGAGTACCTCAAGGGTAGACATCGCACAAGGTGCCTAAGATAAATATTCAATAACATTATAAAATTGTGCATCTCGAGCATTGGGATTAAAAACAACCTTTCTGAGGGTTTCCTTAGGTGGTTGTAAAATCAAATCAAGATTAGTTTTCTCGAGCATGAGAGGACCATTATACGAAGATGGAGGGGAACTAATAGAAGGAACTTTCTCTGGAGAAGGATTTTTGTCTTTCTTCTCTGTAGGATTGTCATATGACTGACTACGAGTAGTTAAATTGATGGTATCTGAATACATCATCCTGATTTCTTCCGTGGAACTAGAGGTTCCTTGATTAGACATGTGGTCTGTCAATTGTTGTTGAGACAGGAAAGGATCAGTAAGTTCTGTGGGTGTAGGGTTACTTTTCAAAAATTTACTGATCTCTTCGCGATGAGGGAACTCCTTCGTGAAGTGATCACCCCCACATAACAAGCAAGGGTACTTATCATTTCTTTTCTCTTTTTTATCGTTCTCTATGGCTGCAGTCTTGGTATTCTCCTGTTGGTTCTCAAGTTTTTTATTTTTACCTTTTTATTTTTTCTTATTGCCTGAGGTTTGTGTACTTTGAATAGCATTTACCTCGGCGGAAATCGTAGGAGTTGAAGGAGTAGTAGCTGAAGTAATAGGTTTCTTGGAATATTTGGTTGCTGATGAGGGTTGGACTGAACCAACAACCCCATCAACATGGGTTTCTGCATGCGACTTGACAAGGTCCATGCTAGGATGAGGAGCTTGAGGGATGAGGTCATACAAAGTTCCAAATTGGGAATATACCAAATCCAGATACTGATTGCAGCTGATAGCCTACTCTTTGGTAATAACACCACCCATAGCCACATCTCGAGCGATAGGAGGCAACAAGGATTTAGTGAACCAATCAGCTAATAGTTGGTCTGGGATGGGAGCTTTAATAATTCTTCTCCGCCGTCTCCACTCATGGATATGGTCCGAAATGTGTGTGGAAGTGTTTTGACGGAGTGAATTCAAAATATCTGTACCCGTTTCATAACAAATGAGTAATTGAAAGTGTATAAGAAAAAAAGTTTCCAATGCGCTAAAATCCACAAATGAATGTTGTGGAAGATATACCACTTTGCGGTCGTACCATTCAAAGTGCGCTGGAAAAGTCTCAATCGAATAGATTCATCCATCAAGGAGTTCGAAGAACACCATAGATGGAAAGTCATGACATGATTTTTGGGATCATCTCACTGCTTCCCATCAAACTTTGGGATGTCTGATGGTAAATTAACTAGAATAGCAGGCCATGAAGGATTGTGCTGAATGGGATCATTAATCAACTTGGACAAATTGGGAAAGTCCAAAGTTGCCAGGAATGGAAGCTGACGATTAGGTTCGACATACTGGTAATATTGATAAGGCATATGTGTACAAGTAGGACCATAAGCTAATTGATACAATGGCTGCTGAGCTGGTTCATGGGTAGAAGATCCTCCCAAATATCCTCCTGATGGAGAAGGGCCTCTAGGAGGAGGGACACCTGAAGATGATGGGCCTCTAGGAGGTGGACCTCCGAATAGTGGTGGACCTCCAGGTGGCGGTCCTCTAGAAGGTGGACCTCCAGGTGGTGGACCCCCAGAAGGTGGACCCCTAGGAGGTGGACCTCCGGGTGGTGGTCCTCTAGGTCGTGGTCCTCCGTAAGGTTGACCGCCGCCAGGTGGGCCCCCACCTGGTGGGACTTCAAAAGGTGGGCCGCTATAAATTGGCCCTCCAACACCTCCAGCAATAAGAATAGGAATTCCTCCTACAATTGGCATGTAAGACCAATTAGGTTGCCCCCATAGCGTGAATGTGTTTCCAGGGTACGAGATTCCAGGATACATATTTCCTGTAGATGTAGGTTGGTAATTAACATTTTCTATAGGTAATTGATTTCCTGGGTAACCATAACCCCAAGAAGGTTGGTTTACTGCAGGTTTTACCCCTAAGGGTTTCCTGAACTCGATGTAGGGTTTACCATGTTGGTGTGGGTAGGGGGAACAACCATTGCAGGTTGTCCTATAGCAAAAGTCTATCTAGTACTAGTAGAAATTCCTATAACAGGTAATGTAACTTGCATCAGGGGTTTCCCCCTAGCGTTAGAATGTACTGACACCATTTGAGCTGAGGATTGTCCCTTGGCTGCAAAGGGTATTGGAGGACTAGACATAGATCTTTGATTTACAATTGTAAGGTTGGAGGCTTGACCTGGATTATTATAAATCACACCACTAAATGGAACTTCTTCAATAGGACCTAAAGTGTCATCCAGTGTACGATACTCAGAAGGACATGGATATAACAAATGGGGTAAAAGGGAAGACATAGGTTCTCTGTAAGATACAGGTGAAGGAATAATTATTTCCATTGTTTATGAAAAATTGTGAGTGCATTCAAGAGAAGCTTGGATTCTTCTATGTTCATCCTCACTTGGAGGAGGGTTTTCAAAAGAAGGCCTAGTGACCCCAAATTCAGAAATGGATTGACCCGTAGAAGTTCTCCAAAAAGGAGCATTAGGGTCATATTCAGTTTCAGCAGGACTATCTGTACAACCTTCCCTCAGAGAATGGAAGGAAGTATCAGCCACATGAGGCTGTTGGAATAAGGGATTTACGTAAGCAATGAATTGTTCTCCACTTTCCACAACTGTACTTCCTTCCACATGGGAGTCAGTTGCAGTTCCTTGATCTATGGCTTCCATTTGGCTCTCCCCTATAGCAGGTGGAAAGTCGGGTGGTAAGACTTGTGTTCTTCTAGATCATCTCAATGAAAACTCAGCCAGATTGTATGGTCTCTAAAAACCTAACCTAAGGTTTCAAAACTAAGGAAATCACACAAAACTTTCTCCTACACAAACTATAGGTCACAAGCAAACTTAAGTGATAAGATGAGCTCAAAATAGTCGATCTCTCACCAAGATTGTCAAAAAGGTGCAACTCGTGATATACTCAAGGTACGTGTGTAGTAATCTCCTCAGGTGTTGTTCTCGGTGTATTGCTCCAAACAAGACAGCTAAATGGTTTTTCTCAGTTGGAAAAGGAATCCTAGTAGGGTCTCCCGATATACGCAAGGTACATGGGAGCTCAAATCTATAGTAGTGTTGTCTAATGCACAACTGTTCACAATGGGCCTTTCGGTATACAATCAAGTACATGAAGTACCTTTCTATATACCTCAAGGGTACGTGAAAGGTCATTCGATATACCGATGGTACGTGGAATAACTGCACAGGTCCCGGGTTGCAGTGCAGGAAAATAATGACAATTCCTACATTTTACGACATCGGAACATGTCACTAACCTATCACTCAAATTTCTATACAATTTTAAACCTATAACTACCGTTAATTTTAACTTGAGCGGTTAGGTGAATGCATGGAGTTCTGACATAAATGTAAAGCCATGCAAATATGACATGCAAATTCTTTCACTTTACCATTCAAGACATGCCTACTTACGGGAGGGAGAGAGTATTTTTCTTTTCAATTTTGTTTCAAAACCAAAATATTCCCAAACAGTCAAACTCAACAAAAACTTTCTGAGAATGTCAACAAGCAAAACAATTCTAAACTAGCTTTTGAAAGCAAACAGATAAGGAGAGATCTCTTTTTCCCTAAAAAGAAAGACAAGAAACACTCAAAGGTATACTAAGTACTTTTCAATTTTTTGTTCAAAAATAGAAAGATCTAACTTAAAACTACTGATTTTTTCTTTTGATTGAGACAAACATGTAAAAAGAAAGAAAAAAAATGGAGATATGAAAGCTTATTATGCTGGTCAAAGATCCAATATTTCGTCTTCAAACAGAATTATAACTAGATCTCAACCAAAAAAAATTTGTTTAAAAATGAGCCAAAAAAAGTCCTTCACTAATTCAATGAAAAAATGAAAACAAGAATCCAATCAAGCAAGTCTTTCTCTTCATATTTATCAAACAATAAGACTGATATATAACTGATGCTAAGCTTTCAAGCAACAGTCCTTTCATAAATTTAAAACCAAGCATACAAGCAAATAAAAAGATGAGTCTATCCTAGCTCTTTGATTTTAACAAAATAAGCCTTCTACCACATTAAATTTTGAAATTAAAAAACTCAACTCTCTTTTAAACAAACCCAGACACTCAGAACTAAAAGCCAATCATACAATTTTTTTACAAAAAACTTTGAAAAAACAAGTCTGGAAAAGCCTTCCTAGCACCGCTTCCAGAGGGTCATTGGCAGAGAGGTTCTGAGAGAGCCTCACTTCCTGATTGCTGATTACATGCGGTGGCACTACTTTCTGATCACTAAGTCTAGGCGGTGGCACCACTTACTGCCCACTATGCATGTGCAGTTCCGTGTAGATGTCCAAAACAAAATAATTACGAAAAAAGAAAAATTAATCACTATGCAACTGACATATAAACCATGAATTAACAGGAGTATAAACTACATAAAGTAGAAAAAATCAGATCTAAACAGATTTGATGATACCAAACCAAAATCTAACTTACTCGGCTAGAAGATCTGATTACGAAAAACCAGAGCTTGGATTTTGGACAAGAGTTAAACCAAGGAAGATCAGATATGCTGAAAGTAAGTCCTCCCCAACGAAGTCGCCAAATTTGTTAACAGAAGAAACACACCTCCTGCAGACAGGAGTTGTTTCTCTAGTCTGAATGGTTCAGATCTAGAACAAATAGTATACAAAAGAATTGGAAGACTTTCCCTAGAATGGGTGGAGATCTAGAATAAGGGTAGTTGATGAAAAGTGTGGTCGTCTCCTGCAATGCTAGCTCTTCATTGATGTACCTGCATGATCACATGAAACCAACACACAAGATAAAAAAGCACCAGAAAATGTTCCACTATTTTATGCTAGTGACTAAGGAATCTAACAATAAAACATATAATATTAACACAATATACTTTATGGGAAAGGAACCAATTTTGCATTAAATAAAGAAGAAGAATTTTACAACCTATGCCTTAGTGTTAATAAGCTCCTTCACAATGCCAATATATTGTCCCCGATTGCTCCAAATTTGCTCCTCCTATGCTCACCCTACTGATCTAGGCCAGAATAACAATGCACTAGCATAGCGTTGGTCTCTCCCTCAACTATTGATATGAGCCTGCGTTTATAGGCCTTGGGAGGATGGGGATGGTTGAGAAAATGGTGGGTGAGGTGGATAGGAGATCCTAGAAGGATGGATCTCGAGCCCAGGTGGTCCTCAGGTGTAGGGATAAGGGAGCCACAAAGCCTTCCTTCGAGAAGCTTCATGGATGCCTCTCTGTTTTACCTTTTTACCAGGGGTGCCGCTTCTTCCCTACTAAGACAGAGTGGTGACAAGGCAGAACTGCGCCTTGTACAAGGGTTAAAGGCGGTGCCATCGCTTACTGCCAAAAGATTAAAGGTGTCCGGAAGAGGGTAACACTCATTGATTAAAGGGTAAGGGTGATGCTGGATTTTGATATGC
Organism: Pseudotsuga menziesii; assembly: GCA_001517045.1. Taxonomy (NCBI): domain Eukaryota; kingdom Viridiplantae; phylum Streptophyta; class Pinopsida; order Pinales; family Pinaceae; genus Pseudotsuga; species Pseudotsuga menziesii. The sequence goes on along the minus strand of LPNX010501076.1, from coordinate 49,354 downwards.
AAGATTGATTTCTGGACCAGGATTTTACTTCATAACTTGGGATTGAGGACAAAATATTGTGTTTGGGGTCTCATCACATGCTGATGACGAGATTTATGCGTAACACTGCCATAATTAGTAACTATGCCTTCATGTAAATTCTATCTTATTCTGCTTTATTCCAACTTTTCTATGCATAAGGTAAAGCTAGTCAACTAGGAAATTGCTATCTTTTGTTGCCAACCCATCCTCCATGATTTTCTCTCCAGATTCCAGGATTAACATGTTTTTCCATCACTCTTGACAACTTCCTCATGCTTTAGCTAATTCGTGAGGTCCTTTATACAGTTGGAAAGTGATTTAGCCATCTATGAGGGTTTATCTTATTTAGTAAGCCTGATTTATGAGCTAGCATGAGTTTTCTTCCACCAACTCAATTTTCCTTTATAAGGATGTATGACTAATGTAATAATCAATCAATTCAATATTGATAATCAATCAACTCATTGGTTCATCATTCTTCACTTCTTCATGTGATTCAGTCTCTTTATTATTCTCTCTAATTACCTTATGCATACTTGTGAAAATTATCTTAGTAGCAAGATCTAACTCCTGTGCTTCTTCCTTGCATCTAAGTCTTTTTCTAATGATATTAGCGCTGCAATTTCTACAGAATTCAATTATAACTATGCAATACGAATGCAATGCATTGTTTCCAAGCGATCTAAAACATATGCACGGGAATAATATACTAACAAAAAAATCACGATGTCTACCCTGCTAAAAGCACACCAACCGAACTAAGCTACCACGATTTAAGTCTATGGTTAATCGATGGTGACTGGATCAATTGCACAAGGTAGTGATAAGCTTGATGAATCTTACCTGTGGAATACGTGGGATTTCTTGCCGGTTCACTAATGATCAACTCTCAAGATTTTGTCAATCATTAAATGTAAAAAATAGCATGGGTTCAGGATTATGTGGATCCATCTATAAATTTCTTCATATAAAATGTTCCATTTATTAATATAGAGAAAAAAATATAATAGTCGTCACTATTTTACTATACTCGATTATTTCCTAAATTCTAAAACGGGAATTATTATTCTATAAAAAAGAAATAGAAACTACGGCCGCATATTTAAATCATTCAAAAAGTTTGGACTTAATCCAAGATTTTACGTGCATAATATAAGTAAACTATATCTCTTGACCAATCCAAATTCATGAGTTGATAGCGATGCAACACAGCCCACGATAAAAATTTCATGAAATATTTCTAAAAGATCCACAACCAATTTACGAGTTAATCCAATGGTAACAAACAACCATAGAAGAGTCTAGAATCACCTACTTGAAAACAATAATGTAAAAACAATGGGAGCTTCCTAGTTTCTCCCAATCGTAGAAGAGGACAACCATTCTTACTTTCCCAACTTCACCCTGGAGCTAGACCACTACCATAAAATAATGAACTTAGCAAAATCTAAATGCAGACTTTCCCTAGAAGTGTGTAGCGGATTCAAAGATGTACTTTTAAAAACAAAGAGAGAGTGCTTTGTTTCAATGTCCTATGTCTCCTCAGTGCACTATTATATAATTTTTTCTTGGGTTTTGTGCCATCTCAAGCTGATCTCTTGATACCTATAATTGTGGATCTTGTCGGTTTGCTGAGTTTTTGGCTTGGATTTGATTGATATCAAATATATTGCTTGCTTCCCACTTGTTCATTCTCTTATGATGGTGTCCCCTTGTTTAACTGGTGGCTCCAAGTGGCTAACTTTATTAATAAAATGATATTTCTATCCACAATATTCATCGACATGAATGCGAATATTTTGTCTCATAAAATTTTAGAGTCTTAAAACTCTTTTACAAAATAGATGTTTAAAATTATTTCGCAAATAAAATACTTAAATCAAATAATTCAAAGTCTTGGGGTTATTACATTGGTGATGGTGTAAGGCCCATATTGAAGTGGGAAAAGCTTCCAATGGGGCCCCATGAGGTGTTGTTTCTATAAATGTAACCATGCCTTATTTCCAACCTGATGTGGAACTTGATGTTAGTCATGTTACTGCTTATACTTGGCATTGGATTTCTGCAAATTATCATGAATCTGTTGTTTGATGTGTTGGATCCGATTAAAAAATCTGGATACCCAATCAGACTCAGTTTGAGCATGATAGTACTCTTCATGTGTTTATGCATTGGCTAGTGTTGTATCAATTGGGGATAATGGTTGAATCCCATGCATACCTCAAAAGGGTTGTGTCTAATAGAATTATGAATGGATATGTTATAGATATGCTAAAAATAAGCAAGGCTCTCATCCCAAGTGTGGGGATGTTTGTAATTGTACATTCTTGAGATATGCACAATCATCATATTGACCACCTTTATCTTACCATAAGTTTGTGGCTCGAAGGCAGTTGATTTGGTCAGCTTGGCGTTCATCATCGACCATAGGTTGGAATAGAAGGTACTTAGGAACATGTTGCCTTGATATGGAATAATAGTCTATGGAAGCCAATAAATCCAAATGCACTTGAAGAAGAGATTAGTAGTGGCCTCTCCTATGTTGCTCTTCTTATAGGGAATTAAAATTGCAATATTAGAGAATTGTTCAATAACCACAAATACACATTCATTGCCATGCTTGGTTGAAGGAAATCCAAACATATAGTCCATGGAGATAGACTCCAGGAAATGCCTATATTAGGTAGGAAATGGGGTTTAAAACCCTTGCTTCATGATGGCAGGTTTGGAAATGACATAGGTGATCCATGATTGGATATACCTACCAACGTCTTGTTGGAGCTTCGACTAGTAGAAATACTTCTACAACATTGTGATTATCTTCCCTGCGCTAAAGTGCACTGCCACTCTAGTGTAATGTGCCTCCAAAATTATCTTCTCAGGCTCACTTGAAGAAACACAAAGGTGTCCAAGATGGCATACAACTTCACATTGGGTATGAAATTTTGAGATTGATATTTCTTCTTGTAATATATGATAAGCGATAGAAAATTTAGGGCCATTGTCATATAATTTGGGTCACTTGGATGTCTCATGTCCACAAGAGTTGAGCATGGTAGTTAGTGCATTAACTCTAGGTCAATTCAGGAAATATACAATGTGAATGGTGATGCCCTTCTTATATTTCATTTTTAGGTGGAACTATTGTAGGTATGTGGACCACTTCTGATGGTGGTTGTTTTTTAATTTTCCTTGCATCTGCATGAACTTCACGGGCTTGTGATAAATGTGGATGATGATGTCATTCACTAGGATATAATGTTTCCACTAACGACGGGACTACACAATAGAGTACATCTCCTTTTCATAGGTGGGATACATGCGAACACAATAAGAGAGTGTATCACTTGGATATGACACTATATGTACATGCTAGGTGATGACTACATCAATAACATATTCAAAGGTTTAAGGAATATGTCTCAATCTAAAAAGTTTGATGTAGGTCTAACAAAGTAAGGAATGACATTGAGCAAAGTTGTCCTTTAAAATCCTCGAAGGCCTTATGCTATGATGCACCCCAAGAAAACTTGGCTTTGGCTCCACCATTGATCACTTAGATTAAGGGCCAAGCAATATGAGAGAAGCACATGACAAACATGTGGTAAAATTTGTCAAGGCCTAAGAATACATAAAGATTTGTTAGATTTATTAGGGATAGCCAATTGTGAATGACTTGAATCTTGGCTAGGTCCACATGCACCCCATGTTCATCCATGATGTATCTGAGGTACTTAATTCTCTCCATTTAGAAAGAGAATCTATCCAAATTAGCATATAACTTGTGTTGGTGCAAGCTAATAAGGATTTGTTTAATGTGTTGCAAGTGTTTCACCTAAGTTTTGTTGAAGATGAGGTGTTGTCTAGATATAAAACCACAAAATATCTTATGAATGGGTGCAATATATCATCCATCATTCGCCTAAATGTGGATGGGGAATAATTCAATCTGAAAGGCATGACCAAAAACTCAAAAAGGCCTTGTTTAGACTTGAAGGTTGTCTTCTATACACCAGCTTGCTAAATTGGGACCTGGTGGTAACCTGAATTTAAATCAATAATACTAAAGAACTTGGCACTCTTGAGTTGGTCAAGAATATTATCAATCTAGGTGATTGGATATCAATTCTTGAGGGTTGTTTTTTTAAGGTCTTTGTAATCAATACAAAGTCACCATGTCCCATCCTTCTTCTATGCCAACATAACCGGGCTTCCACAAGGTGAGGATCTCAATTTAATGTGTCATTTTTGTTTGAGATAGTAAATCTGATATTTTATTTCCTCATTCTCCAAAATATAGTATCTATATATTGTTCCATTAGGAAAAGCAACACAAGGTATCATATTAATTGAATTTTTAACCTGACAACATAGAGGAACACCTTTAGGCAAGGAAAATATATCTTTGTATTCTAATACAATATTTCCACCTTCTTATGTTTTTAATGAGACCTTTTGTTGAGGTTGTGGCAGCTGTAGTGACCTTCCATCCACCTTCTAACCAAACCATGAAGAGGAAAAATTTCTCATTCTAAGCGATGACCTTCCAACATTTATTTATGGAGATTAAGGAAAATGTAGTAGTGAGGACTACCTTGTGTATCCTGTAGATTTGGCCTTCCAAAGTAACAATGATACTATGGGACTTGGACTCATAACAAACATGCTATTTCCACATATAGGTTTTTCCTAAAATAACATCATAAACCAAGTGGGGAAACATCACATAGTACCTCATCTTTGAAGGGCTTGATGTTGTAGGATAGGAAATGTTGTTGACTAACACATATGTCTTGTCCCTCATTCAACCAAATGATGGTGTATGGTTGGTGGTGTGGCATTTTCGACACCTTAAATATCTTGATGATCTTAACCAAGATCATGTTCTTCTAGATACCATTGTCAACAATGAAATGTAGAAGATTCCCCTTTACAAATGGTTGTGAATGGAAGAGGATCACCCCTTCCTTTGGATTTTCTAACTCTTCTAGTTGGATATTTGTAGTTGCAATGGTGCCACTAGAATCCACATCAATTATTTTCTCCCCCTTATCTTTATTTGAATTAGAGTCTTGTTGACGGGCGTATTCGACTAAGCCCGCAACGGGGGAAAACGACCCAGTCCGGGACCCTTAGAGCAGGCTCCAAGCTGTTTGGGATAGTCGTTTCCGACAGGTTTAAAGGCTCTGTTAGCCTGGGATCTTAGAAGACTAATGGTTACAATTAATGCTACTGATAATCAGCGTTAATCCGATGCTTATAATTACAAAGATTGACCCAAGTTATATATTACAAGAAAAAGAAATTATTCAGTGTAGATCATTTAAAACAATTAGCCCTAAATACATGAATAAAATATAAATCTAGGCAAGGTTATTATGCTACAGGATTATGTTATAATTATAAACACATGTACAATAATTACACCAAAGATAATCTGAATGTAATTGATTAAGAGATCTAACTCAGTAGGATTATTCAGATAGTATAAAAAGAAACAAAAAAAAACAAACAAACAAAATATAATCCTAACTATCCTGATCAGGAGCAGCAATAAATTTAACCTGTATCCAACTGATATCGATAAAGATATTGTATGTAAGCGTTTGTGGATATTTGAAGACATTCAAATATAACAAAACCATACAGGAACCAATACACATTATGTAACAATAATATCAATTATAAATTACAGAACATGACATACCAATACAATTGAAAACAGGAACAGTCGATATTTTATAAATAACCTTTGCATAATTCATCAAGGAAATTATAACAAACATTCATAATATAGGAGAGCGAATAGCAAAACTGAAAGATACTATAAATCACATATAAAGTTTTAAAACTGTAAATGTGTGTACAACATCACCAGTTCAAACGCTACAGCTACTGACAGTTCACTGTCTAGAAACGCAGGTAGAACGAACCAGCAGTTTTGTTTTCACTCCCCAGAGTATCGACCATCGATCACTGGCAGCAGAGTTTCGATCTGAGAGAGCAATCTCTCAGTCCAGTCTCCTCCCTTTCAATCCAATTTCCCAAGTTTAAAATGACAGAGATCATAAGAAAATCCAATTTAAGCATTGCACTGGCAAATTCCTGGAAAGAACCGCTCCCCTGCCGGCCGCAACTGTAAAAATCGGGTTCCGAGAACCCCAAAAATCTCTCAAAATCCCTCACTTTCTGGAAAAATCTACCTGAGTAAAACTAAATGGGTCTGTTCTGAAGAAAACCCATGTGCCAGATTTTTAAGATTCGCCTCCATTTGCTCACAATAAATCTCAAAAAATCGCCTGTCAGTTGAGAACGCGTTTCTATTAACAGCTAAGAAGGAAATTCATCTCACGGCAGTTTCGTTCATCTCACAATTCCAGAATCATAACCATATGCTCCAATCCAGCCACGAACGCCCCTTTAACCTGCATCATCCAAGAAAAATCTTAAATGTAAACCAAATTTAATATTGCGATTGAAACATATTCTATTTTCCACTTCACGTTTAAACTGCCCAATAACAACATAATCACCATCAAAGATAAATGATGAAGCATAGGAGACTTCCCTTTTATGCTGGCGCATTTTGAGAAATCTCAATAATACAGCAAAGATCGTGTGGTGAAATTTCAGAATGACCGTAACCATTTTCTTCATAAGCTGGTATGTTTCCCGATTCTTGATCGCAACTGTTCTTGTATCCCTGCAATTTCATCGCCCTAATCTATGCAAGCAACTGCTGATTTGGATATACATATCAATGTAGACTGTAAACCATTTATAACTGGCTGGATTTTATGATGTATCGTGGCACTCTTTGTTTAACAGCTCGGCGATATAATAATAACTTTTTCTTCGGCATAATCCTCAACATGAACTTTGCGCGCTATTTCCATGCAGTACGTGAGTTGTTATGAACCCGCATTTTGAATAATAGATTATCTTTATGCTTTGAGCTTCTCGTGAGGTGGCAATAATATGATGTCCATTCACTTATGGCGATTTATAAAACAAGATATGGCATTAATTACAAAAGTGTTGAAAACATCATATTTTAATTCATATGGAGAACATCCAATAATATTCATGGTTATTTCACCCATGTAAAAAAAATAAAAATATCCACCAATATTACCAATACTGAGAATGCTCATATTATTTGGACTCATGCATATTCCAAAAGATGTAACTCTCAAGGACATCCAAGTATCCATCCTTGGCCTTTTGAACAAAATGCATTCACATCTTACTGAATAATAGTTTTAACCTCGACCTCTACATGCAATAAAGATGACATATGAGAACCATATAAATATAAGGTTATGTTATTGAACAAAAACCTTGAAAATATAATGTGAATGAACTTTGATAAGATGGCAAAAGTATAATAATCAACTTTTCAATTCCAAAACCTTAGCAATATTTATGATAAAATCACATCAAATAATAAACATTTGGATAAGATTTCAAGAGTAGGTTATGATAAATCGTCAACATTTATCCCTTGATTCTCAATGTAAATCCTACTCATAAAAATTTCAAAGAAGTGATTTTGTTAACTAATTCCTAGTTCGCAAAGGTTTCTTTTAAAAACTTTGAATTTCATGTTTCAGTAGCTTCTAAAATATCATCATTTCAGTAGCTATCAATTTTTTACTTTTACTATATGAAATTCAAACATTTCATCAAAACAAAACACAATTTTGTTTGATGAAATAATGTTTTTTAAAGGCTGTTGGATAGGGACACAACAAGTCTGAACCAGGGGAAGCCTCAAAGGATTTCACCTCAACCAACAATGATTTTTATGAGTGATATTCATCAATGTTGTTATAGGGGATTTTGTGAGACTCACACCACTTTTCAATGTCCTTCAATTTACTGTTACCATTCTTTACTTTTGGCTTGGCCAAGTTGTCATTATTATAGACACCCTTGCTTTGTCCTTTGTTCTATGAGTTAGGGCTGCATTTACTCATATTTTTATGTGGTTGATTTGCAAACCCAAACTCTTGATTATTCTTTTTTTAAAGTTTTTTTCTCAATCTTGACAACATATTGACAAGCAACTCATGGTGAGGATATATAAAAGAAATCCATCTATTTTTTGATGTACCTTTTAAGGGATTGTAATACTTTAGTAACAAGTGTCGTTCAAAGTCTATGATACCCAACTTTAAGCACGAGGTATAGAATATATTGGTGAAGTTCAACACCATTTGATATCTCTCTCCTAAAGAAAAGTTGTCCATCTCATGTACTAGTCATCCTAGTTTTTTATAGGGTATAATTCCTCCTTGATGACATTGACAAAATCCATTCAATTGGGTTTTGTCTTGTATATTTCATACTCATCTCCGACATCTCTCTTGCAATAACCATCCCACCAAAATTTGACATGGGGGAGAGAATTAAGGAGTGCAAAGGTGATATTATCACTATAAAAAAAAATTGAACGGATTAGTAATCCTCTAACATATTGAACCATTTCTGTAATAACCCTTCTTTGAAATTATGGGAAAAGATTGCAATTTGGGCAAATTCGGGCTTAACTAGTCATGACTCTATGGGATCCAACTGAAACCAAATGGTCCCGAATTTAAAATGAAATGGTATGGTGAGACTTAGTACATACCAATATGACCTCTGAAAACTTTTTATCTACCTCTAATCTTCTACAACTTGGTTTGGGGCTAGTGACAAAAAGAGCAAAATTCCTAGGAAATTGTGGTAAAATCCCCCCTAGGGTGTAGGCCAAATTGGCTTCCCAACTCAAGTATGAACTAAACATATTTGTGAACATAGTATGGGGACTGATATTAGACATCATGGCTTTTTATTACACATGGTTATTATCTCTTCAAACTGGTTATAAAGTGCAACATTCATATGACAACTTTCATTGAAATTGTTGAAGGAGAAATGACATTATTAGCTCGATTTTGACTCATGAAATGTACATGGAATGGTTCAAATAATGGAATGATATTTAGAGACCATATACAGAATACAAAATTTTTCCCAAACATCATTAAACATTATATAGATTCCTTCATACAAATGTGTTATATAACTCTTTCAAAATGGAAGCCAAATACAGGAAAACTAGTGGTTTAATAACATGGAAATGCAATATCTTCACATATGGATTACTAAAATTTAGATTTATAGAGTATATGAACATGAGAGTATAGATCCATACACCATATACCCAATATTGGGCATCAAATATACTTATCCAAGTGCAATCACCACTCCAACAAGTGCGTCATCACATGAGAGTATGGGGAATGGTGAAGTAGGAATGAGAGAAGGGGGAGATAGATGGAATATTGAACTATATGAAACTTAAACCTGAAACTAAAACTATTCATTCATATCCAAATTATAGGTTTTAATTCCCTCTCCATCCACCAACTTGGAAAGGAATTCGACTCCCTCGAAAATGGTTCACAAGCAGGGAGAGTGAACACTCACCGTGCAATGGAGAAGCAAAAGATCTCCAAAATTCCAAAGGAAAATTAAAAAATGATCTAGATCCATTGTCCTTCCTCATGATATCCTTTTATTAACTTAATGATTCCTACTAACTCCCTACTAAGGTCTAATTTCCCTCCAAAGGCTTCCTCCCACTCATCTTAGTGGTTTAGTAACTCCTATGACACTTGTCCTATTTGTCATAGAATTGTTCATCATTAGTTTTCATAGAGTGCATGGAATCTCCTTCCAAGTGGCACACATTTCCTTCTTAGTCGCTTCCTCTTCCATGGGAGTTACTACCATTTACTAATTTGAATTCTTTGGCTCATGATATGCTATTTAACACCACATGAGCCCCCAAGAACGTTACATACCCCATGGATTCAAATTTGGATGAAGGTCATGCCAAGTGTGTGGGTGAATTTAGCCACCCAAGGGCTCCATGAGCCTCCAATTGTCTCCATGGACCAATGAAACCTTATTTTCTTATCATTTATTATTTATGTGACCCAATTTAATGTGAATATGGTAAAATAAGGTCCTTTTGGGTATCATAGCTCCCTTATTACAAAATTTTATGCCTGCATCTCAACCTAGGGAACTAGTAGGTTGGTGAAACATTGTTTTCTAGTAGTATTATTTGGATGGGGCATAAAAGTACTCCCCACCCAATATAGCTTGTCCTCGAGCAATGCCGGGTTTGTATGCTGCAAAATTTGTTCATCTTCCCAAGTGGCTTCCTCACTAGACAAATCCTTCCATTGTACCAAGTATACCTTTATTGCTATGCTCCTTAGATTCATTTATCTTGTCTTCATTATTATTTTTGGAATGAGAATGATTTGTCCTTCATCATCCAAGGGATTTAATGTTTCTGAAACTGACATATTATGTCCTACCACCTTTTTAATACATGAAACATGAACACATTATGGATTTTACTTCCTTCTGGAAGTTCCAATTCATATGCCACTTCTGCAACTTTTCGAACCACTTTGAAGGGACCATAAAACCTTGGTTTATATTTTTTTATCCTTTACCTTTTAAGGAGGTTTGTTTGTAGGGTTGAAACCTCAAATAAACCAAGTCATTCACTTGGAAATGTCTCTCCACTCTATGTTGATCGACATATTTTTTTTGTTTTGGGAAACCTGCAAGTTATCTTTCAAAACCTTCAAAATATCCTAACTTTCTTCAATCCAAACCTTAGATTTTAGATCTATACTATCACCAAATATGTGTTCAATAAAAGTGGATGCATCATAACCATACATTTCTTTGAAAGGATACATGCCAATGGACATATGAAATGTATTATTATAGCAAAACTCACCCAAATGTAACCATTTGATCCATGCTTTTTGCTGCTCACTAACATAGTTCCTCAAGTAACCTTCCAACCATTGATTCACCCTCTCTGACTGGCCATCATTTTTTGGATTATATATTGTTCTAGGAATCAATTTTGTTCCCACCATTTTGAAGAGTTATTGCTAAAATGCACTCAAAAATCTGTTATCTCTATCACTAACAATGTTCTTGGGAATCCCATGCAATATGAAAAAATTCTCTAAAGAATAGATCAGCCACTTGTGCAATAGTGAAATATGTAGTAATAGAAAATAAATGAGAAAATTTATTGAGTCTATCCACCACTACAAATATGAAATCCTTACGAAGTTACTTTGGTTAAACCAGTGATGAAATCCATGGAAATGCTCTCCCATTTTTGTTCTTATATAGGAAAGGGGTGCAAGAGACCAGATGGATGATTGCGCTCCATGTTTTTTTTCTGACATATTGGGCATTCATTCACATATTTCAGAACATCATTCTTCAACCCTTTCCACGAGAATATTTCTCTCAACATTCTATATGTTTTGAAGAAATAATGATGGCCTGCTAGAGGAGAATCATGAGCTCTCTTCAAAAAATTTTGCTTCAAGCTCGAACCATGGACCAAATAGACTCTATATTTTTAGTAGATGACTCCTTCCAACACATTATACCTATCATCATGGTTAGTCCCATCAAAAATTTCACAAGCAAACTTATCATTGGCATATTCTACTTCTAATATAGCTTTCCAATCTTTTGCAACATCCATTAGAGAAATAGAGGGTCTTCTAGATAAGACTTTTGCTACCACATTATTCATTCCCTTTACATATTTAATATCAAATTCAAATTCTTTAACCTTAGTCACCCACTTTTGTTTCCTTTCATTTAGATATTTTTGAGTGGGCAAGTATCTTAAGCTATCATAGTCAGTTTTGACTACAAACTTGTTCCCCGCCAAGTATTGTATGAACTTAATCAAAGCATGCATGATGGATGACATTTATTTGTCATAAATAGAGTAAATATTCTCATGTAGTTGTCGCTTCCAAATCTTGAAATATATTGGATGTTGTCCTTGCTTTAGGACCGCTCCAGTTCCCTCCCCTGATGCATCACACTCCAAGACAAATTGTTTAGAAAAAGTAGGCAATGCAAGAATATGACAATTTCTCATTACCTCTTTCATTCTTTGGAAATCATTTTCATTCTATTCAAGCCATTGGAAAGCTTATTTATTTGTCAAATAAGTGAGAGGTGAAGTGAGTTGGGAGAAACTCCTCACAAATTTTCTATAGTAGGTACAAAGCCCAATGAATCCTCTCAATTCAGTGAGATTTTTGGGATGTGGCCATTCTATAATGGATTTTATTTTCTCCAACTCCATATTCACACGATATTGACCAATGATGTGTCTAATATACAAAAGTTCAACCAAAAAAAATCACATTTTGACAGCTTAGCAAACAAATATTTATCATGTAGAATTTTCAATACCACATCTAGATGATGCAAGTGTTACTTCCATGTTTTACTGTAAATCAGAATATCATCAAAGAAAACTAGTACAAACTTATGAATTTGCTTGTGGAATATATTGTTAATTCATGATTGAAATGTGGCAGGAGAATTTGTCAATCCAAAAGGCATGGAAAGAAAATCAAAGTGACTATAGTGACATCTAAAAGCAATTTTTGGTATGTCTTCCTCCCTCATTTGAATTTGATGATAACCAAATCTAAGATCAATATTTGAGAAGAACTTTTCTCCATGGATCTCATCCATGAGTTCATCAATCCTTGGGATGGGATATCTATTCTTTATGGTATTATTTTTCAAGGATCTAAAGTCAATGTACATTCTTAAGGTCCCACCCTTTTTCTTCACCATGACAACTTAAGAAGCATAAGGGATTGAACTAGGTCTTATGATACCCAATTCCAATATTTATTTATAGCCTCCTCAATGTCATCTCCAATCATTTTGGGTGTCTATAGGGATTCATTTTGATAGGTTGGGTACCTATCTCTAATTCAATGGAATGATCCACTCCTCTATTAGGTGGCCTTCCTAGAGGAAGGTCTCCAAAAACCTTATCATACTTACACAACAACTGCTTTATCTCCTTAGGATGTTTAGAAACCTTCAAGTGAGGGTTGGAAGATGTGATCAAACATTAAACAACCCATTCAATGTCGTCATTCCTCAAGATAGATCTCATACTATGAGAGGACACCACTTGATTAGGGTAAGTGTGCATTCCTCTCAACAAGATGACTGTGAAGCCATCAAAATTTTCAATATGTAGATTTTTCCTTTCCACTAAAGTTACATATATGAATTTATGAGTGGCTCCTCCATCAACTAGGAATATAACCTTTTGGCCTTGTATATTACCCTTGAGTCTAAGGGTCTGGAATCTAGGCACACCTGAAAGTATTGCAATTTTTCCTTTCTCAAGAGAGGGATTCTCTTCTTCTGTTGTTTCATAACCCTTTTATTAGGATGTAAGTTGTACTTCCTCCTCCAACTCCTCATCATCATATTTATAGAATACTTCAATGTAGTGTGCCTTCCCTTTAGCACAACTATGTCCAAGAATCCAAGGTTGTTGGCATGTGAAGCACAATTTATTTCTCTTGAGTTCTTATTTGCTTGGTCCCTCCTTATTATCCTTAACAAAAGAGTCCTTTTTCCATGGTTTCCTCCCTTGTTTGAATTTGGAAGGAAAATCAAGCTTAGGGGGATACCTAGTCTTTGGCAATACATTCTATAAATATCTTGTGAAATTTATGGCATGGGATTTCACAAGCCCTTTAAAAGGTTCTTCCAACCCTTCAGTTTATATTAGAACCAACCTAGCCATAGAGATATCAGAAACCATCACTGAGATATTTTGAAATTCTAATATATATGCTTCAGGGGTCCCAATTTGCTTTGATTGTGCCAATTATTTGAAAGGAAGTTCAAGGTCTTTCCTATCGAATCTCTCTACTAAATCCTTGAAAAAATATTCATAAGATGAAATATGATCATGTCCCAAGATGGTATTAAGACCATGAAACCACCAATCATTGTCTTCTCCCTCAAGATGCAGAATGTCCATTTTCAATGCATCCTCTTCAACCATTGGATTCAACTGGAAATACACATCTAGTTTTTGTATCAAAGCATTAAAAAACATTTGGGAAGAGCCATCAAAGGAAGAAATAGTTACCTTACCTATGGTATACTTAAATTATTTATTTAGAAAAGGTTTCCTATGCCCATTTCCTCTAGAATTGAGCTTACTAGATACCTTGAAGTACTGGTAGAAAGGAAAAGTTTTTCTACATTCTTCACTTAATTGTTACCACTCATCTACTGCTTCCTGCATGCCATAGGTAGTATCAAGGTTCTATATAGACTTTGAAAAATTAGGATTTGTAGGTTTGGTCTGATTCTTGAATTCATGGGGTCGATTGTGAGGTCTAGTTTTCGAGAAAATAGTTTCCCCATAGGCCTTCTTCTCTCCATGATGTGACTATTACTACTCCCTGCTACCAACTTACCCCCAAGTTGGCTATCTAACAATTTAAATTATTGCATAAACTGCTTGGTAATATCATCAAAATATGTCTTCATTAGTGACTTAAATTCTTCTTTTTTATCATCCATAACTTCTACTCCTATTTCAATCTTAATCACCATTAAAGCATAATTGACTTCTTCACCTTCTTCTTCTCTATTAACAATATCTTCAGTTTCAGCCTCTAATGGAGGGAGATAATCATCAGGAAACATAAATGGAGAACTTCAAAAGGTCCCAATACCATTCTCTAATACTTCTTTAATAACCCTTGCTTGAAATTTTGGGAAAATATTGCAATTTGGGCAAATTCGGGCTTAACTAGTCATGACTCTAGGGGATCCAACTGACACCAAATGGTCCAGAATTTAAAATTAAATGGTATAATGAGGATTAGTAAATCCCAATATGACCTATGAACAATTTTTATCTTCCTCTAAGATTCTAAAACTTGGTTTTTGGCTAGTGATAGAAAGAGAAATTGTTTTAGGAAATTGTGGTCAAATTCCCCCCTAGGGTGTAGGCCAAATTGGCTTCTCAACTCAAGTACGAACATACCAAATTTGTGAACATATTATGGGAAATTATATTATAAATAATGGGATATCGTTACACATGGTTATTATCTCTGAAAACTAGTTATAAAGTGAAACATTCATATGATAACTTTTAGTGAAATTGCTTAAGGAAAAATGTGATTATTAGCTTGATTTTGACTCATGAAAAGTACATGGAATGGTTCATACAATGGAATCATAAATAGAGACCATATATAGAATACAAATTTATTCCCCAACAACATTAAACATCATATAAATTCCTTCATACAGATCTATTATATAACTCTTTCAAAATGAAATCCAAATACATGAAAACTAGTGATTTAATAGAATGGAAATGCAAGCTCTTCACATATGGATTACGTAAATTATGAGTTTCAGAGTATATTAACATGAGAGTACAGATCCATACATCATATACCAAATCTTTTGAATCAAATAGACTCATCCAAACGTAGGCACCACTCAAGCAAGTGCGCCATCACATGAGAGTATGGGGAATGTTGAAGTAGGAATGAGAGAAGGGCGAGATAGATGGAATCTCGAACTGTATGAACCTTCAAACTGAAAATAAAAATATTCATTCAGATATAAATGAGAGGTATTAACGGACTCTCCATCCACCAACTTGGAAATGAATTCAACTCCCTTGAAATTGGTTCGCAAACAGGGAGAGTGAACACTCGTCGTGCAATGGACAAGCAAAAGATCTCCAAAATGACAAAGGAAAATTAAAAATGGATAAAAATACATTATAATTCATCATCACATTATTTTATTAACTTTATGAGTCCTCCTAAGGTCTAATTTCCCTCCATATACTTCCTCTAGCTCATCTTAGTGGTTTAGTAACTCCTATGACATGTGTCGTCTTCCTCATGCTCCAATTCTTTCCACAATTTGAATGGCTGCCTCTAACTCCCAAATGCACCCTCTTGGTGGATATTTTTAGATCTATCATGTCATATTTGTCATAGGTCTGAAATAAGGTCTGAATTTGTCATATTTTTCATAGAAGCTTTCATCATTACTTGTCATAGAGTGCATGGAATCTCCTTCCAAGTGACACACATTGTCTTCTTAGTCTCTTCCTCTCCCATGGGAGTTAATCCCCTTTAATAATTCAAATTAATTGGCTCCTAATATTCTCTTTGACACCACATAACCCCCCAAGAATGTTACATTCCCCATGGATTCAAATTTGGATGAAGGCCATGCCAAGTGTGTGGGGGAATCTAGCCACCCAAGGACTCCATGAGCCTCCAAGTGACTTGATGAACCAATGCCGCCTTATTTTATTAACATTTATTATTTATGTGACACAATTTAATATGAATATGGTAAAATAAGGTCCTTTTGGGTCTCATAGCTCCCTTATTACAAAGTTTTATGCCTCCACCTCAACCTAGGGAAGTAGTAGGTTGGTGAAACATTGTTTGCTAGTAGTCTTATTTGGATGGGGACATGACAATTTATCCAAGCATCTGCATATATCTAGCCTTCAAATAAGGTAATTTGAAATTTTATTTGTACTCTACTGTATTTGAACCTCTAAAATGGCTACTTGTTGAAGGTGCCTCTATTGTTGTCACTAACTTTCATTGAAGGATCTGGGAAAAATTAGTCATCATCTCGTTCCTATGTCACATGACTGATTCTACTAGTAAAAATTTAATAGGATGTACTATGTTGTAATCTCTCTTTTATTCTCTCTCCATGTGAGGTTTCTTAATTTGATGAGATTTGTTGTCCCCAAACTCAACTAGTTCAAGACCTAACTCTCAATCTCTAGATCTAATTGGGGGCATCCATTGAGAAACAACAAGAGAAGATTTCTCTAATACCAATGATCTAGATTAATTAGAGAATGAAATGAAGGAAACAATATAAAATGGAAACACACACACAAATTTTATGCATAAATCATAGTAGTACAATAAAACCAAAATTTTATTAATGAGTGGAAGGGAAAACAGTGTAAATTGTAAAGTGATACAACCTAGCTCAAATGGTGGTAGCTTATCTCTAAAGAGAGATGTGTCAGCTATGCTCATTCACGCGGTATGATTACAATGACACTAAAAAAGGTCCTTTCATCATAAGAATAAAGAGTCATAAATCCTAAACATCCAAAACCCTAACCCTAGGAAATGAAGCTCCAAAAGCATTTGTGGGACCCAAGGTGGATAATTGTTACACCAACTCCCTGGGGTGAAAATTTTACATACAATCTTAATTTAAGGAACACCACAACATGTTGGAAAGAAATAACTAAGAAATATAGCTTTCAAATGGGGCTAGGGCATGCCATGGTAACCTCTGGCCCCTCGATTGGCCAAAAAACATCATTTAGTGCCTCAAAATGGCCTCAAAAGTTTAGGACCCAAAAAAACATATAAAATTTCCAAGAAGATGGAGAACCATTGTAACTCGATGGAATAGGTGGGTGTCCAATAGTATCCACCTATATTAGTCATAGAGTTGACATGTAAAAAGAAGACACTTTTATACCATATATAACTTCATTCACCATAAAATTATCATCTTTCTTCAAAAACCATGGGATATCACTTTCATGAAAGGACCAAGAGGGACCAACCACTCCTCTACTTTATTTTCTTGTCCAGTGTTTATTTTTACTATCTAAAGAAATAAGATCTCTCCTAACAACCAATGTATCATTTTTTTATGATATGTGGGTTTATAAAGGATATGAAACCTTTTTAAATATATGCATGGGATCTAATAAGTTGGAAATATTAAGATGGGCATTTCATTTTCCTTATAAGGGAAATTTCTCAAAATAACTGTCAAAATTCAAGATAATCAAACATAGGTTCCTGATTTCAATCCAACAATTGTGTAAATTACTTCTCCTTCTCTATGTCACATGCCTTAAGCTGGTAAAAATGGGCTTTGGATCCCAAAGTTATGCATTTTTTAAAAATAGTAGAAAGTAACCAATGAGCCACGTTGTAGGGTGATTTGAACCACAGGGTAATGAGTGCTCAATGTAATAAATAATTTCCCTTTTTATTAACTTTTCCTATCAACTCACTTTTATAAATAAGTTGCTTTTTAAAATAAGTGACACACTTTTAAAAAACAAGTGGCAAGAACTTCTAGAATAATGTTACTTTATAATTTGAAGTTGCATGAACTTTTTCAAAAACTAACCAAATGAAGGACTTTTAACCCCATACCTGTTACTTAAAAAAATAAATTTAAACTAAGTGATTTAAACCAAATGTTTATTGATATTATGAAGGATAATAGGGTGGTGTTGTTGGAGAGCTGCCTAACCGAAAAACCTTGTTTTTGCATGCAAGACACTTTTCCAAAACTGAAACTTCTCAAATATGGGGTTAGACCATGGTTAGATTACCCATAAAATGCAAGTTTTCTCATTGTTCTTGGGATACTAATTCCACACAAGACGCATGAGAAAGATCATATGCAGTCAAGAAATACCCTTCTCCTCTGTTCTTGATTTGGCGAGTTCACATAGAGTGCACAGATAAGAGAATACGCATACCAAAAAGGTAACAAACCAGGAATAAAATATAGAACAAGGCTAAAATATGAACAATATGAGAAATATAAAAAAAAAATGTAAATATAAACAATATACCTCTAGATCTGGTAAAATGACCATATCTTGGGAAAACAAAAACCTTTTCTAGTGAAATGAAAAGTGTTTCCAACTAAAAGAAACAACCTAAACAGTATGGAACACCTCTTTTAGTCTAGAAGTGCACATAAATAACAAAATCTAGAAATCCTTTAATGCATGCAACTAAACTGGTTCAAGATCTTGATCAACAATGGGAGTAGGTATTTATAAGTGTTCTGATACCATGTTTGACTAAAACAAGGTATTTCCATATACGTCGAACACCTTAAGAAACTTCTCACAAAAATATATGATAGATAAACGCACCAATATTTTGCATGGTTAAATCCCTCAAAGAGGGAAGTAATCCATGACATGGCCAAATACCTAATTGAGGCAATATATTAATACAAAAGGGAAATTTTATTTACATATGAGTTTCTGACAATAAATCATCAAGAAAATTATCCTACATTCTCTTTAAATAGAGATCATGGGCCAATCAGGTGTTTGAACCACATATCAATAGGCATTAATATTGAGGTGAATATGAACCGTCAAATCATTCTATGTATAAAACATATTGTGACTGTCAAATTACATAAGTACAAATGTATATCAATGCATAGTAAATAAGCACACTTTAGTTAAAGAAAAAATAGAGCAATTTGATGTTAACTAATTCCTAAGTGTCTAAATATCCTAATACTAAACCCTAAGATTGTTAAAGTCCCCTTCTTTCTGACAAAATATAGACTCATATTCAAAAAAAAAAAATCCATCTTTAGGGTCTTCAGTGTAATCCACTAGTTGTACGTATTTGTCCCATGGAACAAGTATTTGATTCAACTCATATAATTAATTTAGAATTGGATGATGTCTCTTAATGGTGGTGGGAGATAAATCTACCCTTAGTGTATAATAAACCTCAGTAGGATCAAGGTTGTTTCTCCTCATTAAAAGGAATATCTTGCTACATAAATTTCCCAAGTTCGAAAAGAGACCTTTGATTAACCTATTTCTGACCTAGAAATGAATAGAATAGGATGTTTGATATTATCTAGTAGATAGAATTTTTGTTTTCACCTATGAATTAATATTATTTAACAATATGGTCCATATTCCATTTGTCCAAATGGGGGATTTGAAACAATTGGAGGGGCCACCATTGTTTGAGTTCTTGGTGGGTTCTAATGTGACATACTATATGGAATTGATCCATGTGGATTGGGAGTGCTCCCTTGATGGGAAAGAACCCGAACAAGCCCATCGGCAGAGTGTGATATGTTGGGAGAAGATTCATCCAGAGAAAAATGTTGAGGGGAATCTAGAATTATTTTATACAAATATCTTGATTAGGAATAGATCAAATTGAAATTTTAGGCCTTGAGAATGACCTCATATTTAGTTTGGGAATGGTAGTTTCCATGTCTTTGGTGATCATGGGAAGAAATGATTTTAGAAACCAATTGAGTAGGAATTAAAGCTATATTGTGATTTTCCAAAAATTTTGACATCTACGCCATTCGTGGATATGATCTGCGATGTGCATGCAGGTATTCTGACTAAATTCAAATAGAATCTCTAAAGTGAGATCATGACATCCAGGTAACTAAAAATACATAAGGGATGCGGTAGTTATGTATTCAAAAGTGGAATCAATACCAGATGGTAGATTGACATACCATTTAGTTTTTGTCCCTGTGAGGGTTCTCTAAAATAACCTAAAGCGAATGGTATCTTTGACTATGTTGTTATAAGAGCACCATAGATGGCATGACATCACAATGTTGGATGGG
This sequence comes from Pseudotsuga menziesii, assembly GCA_001517045.1. NCBI lineage: Eukaryota > Viridiplantae > Streptophyta > Pinopsida > Pinales > Pinaceae > Pseudotsuga > Pseudotsuga menziesii. Next base: position 28,975 of record LPNX010501076.1, on the reverse strand, counting down.
TCATCTCCTTGTTTTCCCTCAAATTTGGGAATGTCTAAGGGAAGTTTGACCATCATTTGTGGTCATGTCAGATCATGTTGGATGGGATCATTTATAAGCTTGCACAAATATGGTAGTTTTAAACTAGCCATAAATAGTGGTGTCAATGGGGTAGTAGGGACAATCATTAGTGGTGGTCTATTACCTCCTCTTGGTGGTGAGGGGGATTCTAATGGGTATATTCATCCTCTCTTGGTGGTGAAGGGGGTATAATGGGGGGGTGAGGGGGAGAACCAAGTAAGGTATGTCCAAGAAAGTGTGATCCAATCATAGTTTTCCATGAATGTCTCTAACATGATGGTTTCCTTTCTAGTCTACAGGAAGGTTATAGTGTGGGAACTTCACCTTGAATGGGGGGAAGGCTTTGTAGCCTGAGAGACTACGTAAGATTTATTAGTTCCATAGTGAATTTTTTTGTGTGATGAAATGAAGTCTAAGGCATAGGGAATAAAACACAATTGAAAAATGAAAAAAATATGATAACCATGATAAAATATGCAAGATGGTGCAATCATAAAAGTATGTGCCAATTTTGCAAATGGCACCAAGACTAGGTTATTTTTAATTATGTTTAGATGATATTTTGTAATAAAAAGAAATAATGATTGTTCTCTATATTGACCCAATATCCCTCCTCTCCAAATGTTACTAGGGCTTCCAATATATCTCTTGTTGAATGGTTATCAATCCACCGAGGACAACATGTGAAGGTATGAATGAATTAATTATAACAAGGGGTATTGAGGTTATGTTCTGAAAGGACTCGCAACATTTATAATAATCAATGAAATTTGACTCAAGTACAAATGCCACCTTGTGATAATTCTTATTTTTTGCCACTAAGTTACCTTCATCAAGTGTAGATATGTGTTTCATCCTCGAACAACAAAGTGTCACCTCCATAAAGAGTTGGGTGGCTCAATGTGGTGAACAAAAAAAATCTACCTTGTATTTTGTGTCCTTGGGAACTTTGGCTCCTTATTCGGGTTTGATCACACTTTCTTGTAGTAGGATTTAAATTTTCCATAGGATTCAACCACAACTATTGCTTCAAATCAAGAATATTGGTGGGCATTGTTTGGATGCCTAGCTCAATCAATCATATCCTAACTAAAATTTATTTTATGACCTCTTTGATAAAGGATTTTAGTTGGTTAGGATTACATTTCTAGTTGTTTTACAAGGGTTCAAATTTGATTAAGGGTGTGATAAGCGATGTATTTCAAACCTTTCAATTTTTTTGATTCATCAAGATCACTTGTGAATGCAAAATGAAGAGCATACGAAAACGAAAGGAGTCATGAGATCCCTTGGTGTGTGCTTTGTTAAAATAATGTAACTTCGAAAGATATTCTAGTTGTATTGTATTCCTCCTTCCGGAGATCAGTTTGGTTTTATTAGAGTCATTGAAAGATGCAATGTAAGCCTTTGAATGTAACTCGGGTCAATAGTACCCAAGTGTCAATATATTAAATGTTATTTGTGGAGTCTAGTTGGAAAAGTCATCCCTATCAGCTAGTGAAGTCGGCTCCACCAAGTTAGAGGTCAAGTCAAAAAAAAAATATAAATAGGGAGGTTCTCCCCTTCATTTGTACTCACTCACTCAAGCAATTTTGCAAGAGAGAGAAGAACTATTGCGCCAGGAAGAAGTTAGAAGAAGTTGTCTGGGTTTTACACTTCTCTGGTCGAGATCTATACTGAGGAATTTTTGCGGGGTTTTATCACTTGTGATTTCCCTGAGGAAAATCTTTGTGTTCTTATGCTCTTATGTTTTTCTGTGCATGTTGCTATTTCAGTGATCTTCTAGTAATTTGAAGATATCATCTAAGCAAATGGATAAAATCTAACATGGTATCAGAACTACCCTGAAAGGAAGCACTGCACAGCTAGGTTTTGTCATTATAAACAAATACCTCGATAGATCAGCCAGGAAATAGGGCTCCCTTAACTCTCCCTTGAAGAGCGCATCTTTCTATGAAGACAGATCTAGAATCCAAGAAGTTTCAGTTTTTGACTAGCAACTGTTGCTGGGACAAACTAGGGTTTCATTTTTCTGAGACTCCATCATCAATCTTAGTAAAATTAAGTTACAGTCTACCTCACCTCAGGGAGGCACATATTTTCCACCTCTCAACCCTATTAGGATTTCCAATTGAAAATTAGGGTTTCCATTTGAAGTTCTCATTCCATTGAAGATGACTAAGAACACCAAGCTAGATGAAAATCTTGAAGGTGTTGAGAAATTCATAGCATGGAAGTATATAATCATGCTCATCCTACAAGAGAATGATCTAGACAAGTTTGTGAAGGAGGAAGTGAAAGAACCAGAAGAGGAGGAGGCTAAGTCCAAGCATAAGAAGGATATGATCATAGCCAAAAGGATCATAGCTGACTCCATCGAGGATAACTTAATCCCTCAACTATCATCAAGGGAAACTACAAAAGAAATGTTTGATGCTCTCTCTAGTATATTTGAAGGAAGAAACATCAACATGAAAATGACTCCGAGGAATCACCTCAAAAGTGTAAAGACTCTAAAGTCAGAGACTATGCAATATTACTTTTCAAGAGTAGCTCAAATTAGAGATCAGCTAGAATCCATTGGTGATATAGTAGAAGAAGCAAAAATTTTGATGACCACCTTAAATGGTCTTCCAAGATATTGGGAAGCTTTTATCCGAGGAATCTGCTCAAGAAGGAAACTAACTAAATTCAGGAAGCTATGCGAAGAATGTGTCCAAGAAGAAGAAATAATCTTAGCCAGAGAGGTAAAGCTAAATGACAATGAAGATCAAGCCTTGATAGCCCATGCCAAAGGCAAGAACAAAAGGAAGATTCATGGTCATCCTCATAAGACTCAAGGGTTCAAAAGACCCAAGAAAGACTTCTCAAATTTTGAGTGCTTCACTTGTCATAAATTGGGACACATTGCCATCAACAGTCCCATGAAAGAAGAAAGAGTTAAAAAGATGAAAAGATTCCAAGCTCATGTAGTTAAATATAGTGATCAAGAAGTTGAATATGAAGCAAAGAAAGATGAAAAATCCATTGAAGAATATGTACTAATCTCTTCCCTAACAGGATCAGTCTCACCAAGAAATGACACCTGGTTAGTAGACAGTAGTGCATCCAAGCATATGACAGGTTACAAGGACTCACTATCATGTCTTGTACAAAAAGAATCACCACACAAAGAAATGCTTAGAGATTATTCCCAATATCCCATCAAAGGAATGGGAATCATCCTATAAGTTGGACTCTGGCAAGTCCATGAAGATGAAAGATGTTCTATATTTCCATGGACTAAAGAAGAACCTCCTATCTATTTCAGCTTTGGATAAGAGAGGGTTCAGAGTTTCCTTCATAGATGGAAAATTCCTCATGTGGTCAAAAGGAAAGACCATAGATGATGCAGTAGAAGAAATTGAAGAAGGAGGACTATACAAATTGAAGGGACATGCAGATTCATCATTAGAAACCAACACAATAAATCCATGTGAGCTTTGGCACAGAAGGCTTGCTCACATTCATTACAAATCTCTACCAATAGAAAGCAAGGTTGTGGCTGGTCTACCAGAAATATAGATAGAACATGAAGGAGCATGCATAGGATGTGCACAAGGAAAGAATACTAAGAATCCCTATCCAAAAAGTGACAGCAAAGCAAAAGGGATCTTAGATATCATCCATTCAGATATATGCAGGCCAATGCAAACAGCTTCATTAAGCGGGTATGTTTACTATGATTCTTTTATTGATGACTATTCTCGAAAGACTTGGATATATTTTTTGAAAAATAAGGATGAAGTGTTTGAAATATTTAAATAATGCAAGGCCCTAGTTGAAAATATCTCTGAGAGAAAAATAAAGATTTTAAGATCAGATAATGGAGGAGAGTACACATCAAATGAATTCATTGATTTCTGCAAGGAAGATGGGATTAAGAGGGAGCTCATCATTCCATATAATCCTCAACAAAATGGTGTGGCTGAAAGAAAGAATAGATCTATCATGGAAGCAATAAAAGCTATGATACATGACCAATATTTACCAATGTACCAATGGGAAGAAGCAGCCAAAACACCAATATATGTACATAACATAATCTCCCACAGTGCCCTTGGGAACAAAACCCTAGAAGAAATTTTCTCCAGAGAAATCCTGAGGTAAGTCACCTAAATATTTTTGGTTGTCCTGTGTATATTCATATTCCCAAGGAGACAAGAACAAATCTAGATCCTTCAGGAAACAAGGTTTTGTTTGTAGGATATAGTGAACAGTGAAAATCCTATCAAATCTATATCCCAGGTTACATCAGATTGAACTTAGTAGAGATGTAACTTTTGACAAAGATACAACTTTTAGAAAGTCAAGGAAAGTTGAAGAAGATGAAGAGGAACATGAAAATCCCAAAGCTGTAGAGAATCCTAAACCAATTAGGAATGAAGAAGAAATTCAGATACCTGAGGATCATGATATGATTGAACCTCAGTTGCTAGAAGAATTTCCCAGTGAAATGATTTCTAGAAAGAGAAATCCTGCCTGGGCTCATGATGTAATTGAAGAAGAAAAAAGGCTTAGTGTCCTAGAAGGAACCATTAGAGAAATAAAGAATACAAATTCATATCCCAGTTCTATGGCTTTGATGAATGATTTAGTTGATAAAGAACTAACATGTTTTGAATAAGCAACAAAACAGAAGGAATGGGTTGATGCAATGGTCAAGGAATACCAATCCATAATAAATAATGATGTGTGGGAAATAGTCCCAAGACCAAAAGACAAATCAGTGATATCCTCGAAGTGGATCTTCAAAACAAATCATTCTGTAGATGGTAGTATAGAAAAGTACAAGGCAAGATTCATAGCTAGAGGATTCTCCCAAAAGGAAAGAATTGATTATGACGAGACCTTTGCTCCTGTAGCTAGGTACACTTCAATTAGAACTGTTCTTGCCTTAGTAGAAAAAAATAAATGGAAGTTACATCAAATGGATGTGAAGACAACCTTTGTAAATGGCTTGATAGAAGAATAAGTGTATATCGAACAACCACAAGGTTTCGAGACTAAAAATCATGAAGCTTATGTATGCAAACTTAAGAAAGCATTGTATGGGCTAAAACAAGAACCCAGAGCATGGTACAAAAGAATAGATGGATTCCTAATGAGTTTAGGATTTACCAAGAGTAAGGCAGATTATAAACTTTACTATAAGGTTGAGGATGATGGGATTATGATATTACTATTATATGTGGACGACCTATTCTTAACAGCAGAATATAAGCCCATCAACGAATGCAAGAAGAAGCTTGCTGCAGAATTTGAGATGAACGACCTTGGAATGATGCACTAATTTCTTGGTCTTGAATTCTGGCAATTTCCAGATGAAATTTTCCTAAACCAAGGAAAATATATAGTAGAAATTATAAATAGGTTTGGAATGTTAGATTGTAAGTCCATGACTACTCCGATGACAACCAGCTTGAAGATATTGAATGATGATACATCGGAAACAGTAGATGCCACCTTGTACAAATAGATTATTGGTTCACTGATGACGTACTTAACCAATACAAGACCAGATATATGTTTTGCTATAAACACACTAAGTTAGTACATGGTGAATCCCAAGCATATTCACCTGATAGGAGAAAAACATGTGATGACGTATCTAAAGGGTACTTTAGATTATGGGCTCAGATATACATCAGATGGCGAGATCAGATTACATGGGTTCACAGACTCATATTGGGCAGGAAGTGCTAAAGATAGAAAGAGCACCTCAAGTTGTTGTTTTAGTTTGGGATCATGCATGATCTTATGGTTCAATAGAAAGTAGACTAGTATTGCACTTAGCACAGTAGAGGCAGAATACATTGTTGCTTGTTCAACTTGTAGTGAAGCAGTATGGCTTCGAAATATGTTGACATGTTTATTTAATAAAGAGATAGATGTTACTGATATCCTTTGTGATAATCAAAGTTGTATCAAGATTATAGAAAATCCATTTTTCCATTATAATTCAAAACATATTGAAGTAATATATCACTTCATTTGAGACATGGTGCAGAAAGGAGTTGTAAAGCTCAAGTATGTTACTACAAAGGAACAAGTGGCAGATGTGTTGACTAAGCATATGGCTCATGTAAAGTTTGAATACTTTCAAGACAACCTTGGTGTAGTCCGAAAGGAACTCCCTCGAAAGAGAGAGTGATAGTAGATGATGGGTGCAGTGGTGAGTAGGTCAGTCTATAGGAGGGTGTGTATGGCAAGGCTTGTTTGGCTTGAAAGGGTTAGTAAACCAGACAAGGCCTGTCGATTCTAGGGGAATTAGTATGTATGGCTAGAATTTTTTGGACCAAAAGGGTTAGTAAGCTAGACAATGCTTGTTTGGTCCCCAGGGAGATCCATATGTCTAACTAGGTTTGTTTGGCTCGAAAGAATTAGTAAGTTAGACAAAATGCCCTGATGGATATACTAGATAACTCACCTGATTCTGCTCCGAGAAGATGAAGGTAAATATGTATCCTTAGTATTGCTATACTGATGACTGTTTAGCTCAGTATTGTTATATTGATGGCTACTGAGATGATTGGTTCAATGTTGATATGTTGATTTTTGAGGTGGTTGATTCAGTATTGTTATACGGATATTGATGATGGATTGAGATGTATGTTTCAGTATTGTTATACCGATACTAATTATTGATTGAGATGTATGCTTCAGATAGTATTAGTATTGATTATACTGATTATTGATGATATTTTTACAGTATTGTCACACTGGTGATTACTGAGATGTCTGACTAATGAATGATTGTTAGATGTCGAGATAGTTTCAGTGTTGTTACACTGATTGATGTGATAGCTTCAATATTCCTATACTGATGAGACAGATTTAGTATATCTACACTAATGATGATGTTCCAACATCTCTATGCTGGTAATACAGATGATGATCTAGTGACTACAAATGATTTGATTTTTAGCACTAACATGCTAATTATGTCATTGATTGTTTCAGTATTTACATACGGTTGATGCAGATGATGATGATGATGTTTCAGTATTCGCATACTAAAGATACAGATGATGGTGGTTCATTATTTACATGTTGAATATGTAGTTGGTGATACTTGTGATATAGATTATGATGTTCTCAGTACTCACATATTGAAGATGCAGATGATGATGGTTCAGTATTCACATACTGAAGATGTAGATGACGATAGTCCAGATGATGATGTTATATATGATAGTTCAGTGTTTACACATTGATGATGACCAATAGATGATTTAGAATATTTTCCAATATTCACATACTGATACTATAGAAGATGGCCCAAAATATGAAGCAATGAATGATGATGATCCAGAAAATGATTTAGGACTCATATGTTGATGCTACAAGAGTTGTTCTAGAATATTGCAAGAAGATGATTGAACAAAGATGATTGCAAAAGAAGATCCAGTTGATATTGATGATGAATGTGAATGATGTTGTACCAAAACTTCCTATGACATATAGAGTCTCGCCAGTCAGTTGAACAATTGTAATAGTTGCAGTTTCTACTACGGTTGAATACCCTTCCTAGTTAAGGAGAGTGTTAAAATAATGTGGCTTTGGAATATATTCTAGTTATATTGTATTCCTCCTTCGGAAGATGATTTTGGTCATGTTAGAGTCATTGAAAGATGCATTGTAAACCTCTAAATGTAAGTCGGTCAATAGTACCCAAGTGTCAATATATTAAATGTTATTTGTGGAGTCTAGTTGGACAAGTCCGCCCTGACAATTACTGAAGTCGACCCCACCAAGATAGAGGTAGATTCAACAAAAGAATATAAATAGGGAGGTGCTTCCCTTCATTTGTACTCACTCACTCAAGCAATTGTTCAAGAGAGAGAAGAACTAGTGCACTAGGAAGAAGTTAGAAGAAGTTGTTTGGGTTTTACACTGCTCTGGTCAACATCTATACTCGGGAAGTTTTGCGGTGTTTTCTCCCTTGTGGTTTCCCCAAGGAAAATCTTCGTGTTCTTATGCTCTCATGCTTTCCTGTGCATGTTGTTCTTTCAGTGATCTTTTCGTAATTTGTTTTAAGATATCATCTAAGAAAATCCATAAAAACTAACATGCTTCAAGTGAGAGATACGTACATGTGTTTGAAAGATAAGTAAACTAAGAAATTAGCAACTAACTTATGAGAATTATAAATCAAATAGATATGAACATTGATGGTTCATTACTCTTCCTAATTTATCTATAAGTGTGAATGATGTTTACAAAAATACAACTTTATGAAACTAAATGTGATCATGGAGGTATTTCAAACCTTTCACTTTTTTCTGATTTGTCAAGATAACTTGTGAGTGCAAGACAAAGAGAATACTCAAAGTGAGAGGAGTCTTTAGGTCCCTTGTTTGTGTGCAAAAGAGGGATAATCTAGATATTTTTAAGAACAAAAATATGCTAGAATCAAATAGAGTAAGAATTGCCTAGACTAAGAGTTAACTCAATTGCCTAGACTAATCAATTATTTTAATGAATGAAAATTAATCTATGGTATTATAGCCTACTTCTAGTGAGATCTAGGAGGTTCATTGGTGACCTCAAATAGTTTTCCTAAAAGTTGTAAAAAAATGACTTCTTACTTCTTACTTAGGCGATACGATTTAATTATTAAAGAAGTAAAAATAGCTTATGAGTTGTTTAATTAATTCTTTAGTGTGTATGGGAAGTCATTGAGGCTACAATTTGTAATGTAACTAAGTGAAGAAGACTAAAAAAATTACACAACCATGCAAGTTTTTGGAACATAGTCACAAGGCCACTGTGAACATTAGTTACATAGGCTGCATAGATAATCTTCCCATGAGAAAAAAGAGAAAATCACACTGTTACATATTTTTCGAAGACAAAGTTGCACAATTTTGTCTACAAGACACGCCAAGAAATGTGTGGTTATAATTTTGGATGGATATGGACCTTGATCCTGGAAATATGTTAAGCCCTAAATGTTGGGCATAGTTCCCCCTATAATGTGGAACTTTACCACCTCTATGGTGGTGTATTACATATTATTGATGTAGGATTGCATCTATTAGTGGTTCTATTAGTTTTTATTGTACACCTTTGTCTCATATATAGAGGAAGCAAATATTTTCATTTGAGAAAGCATTGCATATTGTCTTGTCTTGGCTACACAGTACATTACGTAAGGAGGTTCCCCCCTCGAAGAGGATTGCTATTAATTTTTGTTCTTCATTATTAATTTATGGATTACTCTCTTTTGGTTTATTTCTGTTATTTTTAAGCTATTTATGGGACTTGGTTGCATAACCTTTGGTATCAGAGCTCTTTTCTTGAAACTGGCTTCTGTAAAACAAGTCATCTTGAAATTCTCACTACAACATTTTTTCTACAAGGATTCAGAGATCGAGGTAAGAAACCCACTTCTAAAATGGGATGAAATATGTCCATTCTAAAATTCAGACCCTGATCCATTATAGTTTTGGAGATAATTGTAGAGGAATATAGGGTTTTTTACTAGTCCAAAACCTAGTATAAAACAAGTGTTTTAGGGAAAATGTTCATATCTGAGTGATCTTAGATCCAAATTGAGTGAGACTAGTTGAATATGAAATAATATGGACCAGGGTATATGTGGCATAATTCTCAACTACATAACAAAATATTTGACATGTGGCATCCCGTACAATTTCGTTCTTCTGGATAGGACAAAAATACGAAACTTTGGGATATTTGCAATAAAAATATTTTGGCACATTCAAATTAGGTGAAACCTGTAGAATTAGAAAGAGGACACCTAAGGTTACTACATGCCAAATTTTCATACCCATAGGATTCAAAATTCAAATTTTATCTCAGTTACAAGCCGGCCCTAAAATAGTCTTTCAATTAGGGTTTGAAAAAGGTGTTATATGGAAAAGGGTCATATCTGAGGCATAAGAGATACAAATTGAGTGAGACCAATTACATATAAAAGAAGAAAAACTAGGTTATCTGTGGTAGAATTTTCAGCTACATAAACTAAATATGGGACACGTGGAATACCATACAAGTTTGATCTTCTGGATAGGCCAAAAATAAGAAGCTTTAGGAGCTTTATGATAATTTTGTTTTGGCAGATACAAATTAGGTAAGACCAATGAAATTGGAAATAGGACACATCAGGGTACCACAGGTAGAATTTTCAGACCCAGAGGAGTTGAAATTCAAATTTTACCTCGGTTACAAGTCGACCATAAAACATTCTTCGAATCGGGGTTTGAAAAACGTACATCATTTTGCATTTGAACAACTTTGAGTAGAAATATATATTTGTGGTAAACCCTAGGGTGTGATATATATATATTTATTGTTCAAAATTCCACCAAAAGGAAGTGGAAAGAATCAAACTCCACTTAAGGCCCTAGAATATTCATCCCTGACATACGATGAAATGGAACATATCTCGTAGAGTGTCCAAGTTGGAAGATATGATTAAATGAAATGTGAAAATGGATGACTTATTTAAATTGGAAAATAATATGGATAGTAAAGAGGATCTCAAAGGGATGGATAGTAAATAGGATCTCAAAGGGATGGCTAGTAAAGAGGATCTAAAAAGGATGGCTAGTAAATAGGATCTCAAAGGGATGGCTAGAAAAGAAGATCTTCAAGACTTGAAGGAATTGATGAAGGATATAAAACATAAATTTTTTACTCATGTATCTACTCAAGAAGAGGATAAGGAGGAAAACGAGGACTTATTCCACTCATGTTTGGAGAAAATTGAAAAACAATTGGAGAGTAGGAAGCTAGATTCCTCAAAAGTTGATGATTCACTACAGCATCATGGGTTCAATTTAGGTCCCAGGAACTATTTTATCCCCAATATTCATATGATAACGAGGACTTATTCCACTCATGTTTGGAGAAAATTGAAAAACAATTGGAGAGTAGGAAGCTAGATTCCTCAAAAGTTGATGATTCACTACAGCATCATGGGTTCAATTTAGGTCCCAGGAACTATTTTATCCCCAATATTCATATGATAAACTTTGATGGCAAGGATCCAATCACATGGATTTTTTCACATGGAGAAATTCTTTGATCTACACCAGGTTCCCACTTTGCAAAAGGTAACTATTTCATCCTTATATTCAGAACCTTATTAATTTGTATGGTACCAATGGCATTGTGGCTGTAAAAATGACTCTATTATATCTTGTTCTATATTCACAAAAGAATTGATTGCACATTATAGGGATATAAATAGCAACACCTTCTAAATCCAGTTGGTAAATCTCAAGCAAAAAGATCCAATTACATGGCACATCAATCAATTTCAGCAACTAAGTCTTAGAGTGAAGAATATTTTAGAAGATAATTTGTTAGAACTCTTTACTGGAACCTTGAAGGATAACATTCAACATGAGGTGTGTCTCTTTAAACCATCATCCCTAGAAAAGGATTTCTTGATGGCAAGGAAGGTTGAAAGTAAAAATATGGAGATGACTACTAGAAATACCACTTCCAACACATACAGAGAGAAGGATGTTCCGTCTAGCCAACCTCATAGGTTGACACCTCAACAACTATAGGAAAGAAGAGCGAAATGTTTATGATTTAATTATAGCAACAAGTACATTAAGGGACATAAGTGTGGAGAAAAGAAATTATTCTACATAGAATGTGACGAGGAAAAACAAAAAGAACATGAACCACCACAAGAGGGTGAACTAGAAGTGATTACTCCAACCATATATTAGCATGCTTTGGATGTAATTATCACTCCTCAAACTCTCAAGATCAAAGGATATGTCAAAAATAGAAAGGTGACAATGTTGATTGATTCTAGTAGTACTCATAATTTCATTCACTATAAAGTAGCCAAATATCTCAATTGCTTTGTATATCCAGCACCATAATTTCAAGTAATGGTTGCAGATGGAGGAACCATCAGTTATTCAGGGAAATGCCATAATATCAATATTACTATGAGGGAATATGTATTGAATAGACCCATGATATCGATCCCAATAGGGGGTGTTGATGTTGTATTAGGATTTCAATGGTTATAACCACTAGGAACAATGGTTTTTAATTTTAGAAGCTTTCTTGAAATCTTCCTGGGAAGGAAAATAATGTGTTAAATGGTATCATAGGGAAAACAAGCAAGGTGATCATCTCTAATGGTATGAGACCATTGTTAAAGGAAGGAAAAAAAGGTGTAAATACACATTTATATTCACTATATTTTCAAACATGTAAGGCTCCTTTTTCACAAGATATCCAAAGGGTCCTTAAAAATCCTTCCAAGGTATTTGAATATATTCCAATAAGTCATCCACCTATTTGAGATTTGGACAATGTTATTAACTTAAATCTGGGAAGTGTTCCTTCTATCATCAAACCTTACAAATACGCCTATGACCAGAAGAATGAAATGGAGTAGATGGTCGAAGAAGTGACAGGAAAATCTACAGTTCAAGCAGTGGAAGATCGCATAGAGCACTAGCAATCAGTTCTCCAAATCCCAATGATGTCAGAAAACACAATGAAACTACATGCAGATCAACATCACCTTCAAAGGAGTGTTGAAGAAGCACAAATCATATGGTTACTTGACCAAATCATCGAAACAAGGACCAAACAACTATGAAATCACGCTATTATTGAGTACCTCATCAAGTGGAAGAACTTACCAGCTGCAAATTCAACATGGAAAGATGATGCCTTCATACAGATGTGTTACAGCTGATTTTACCACACATGGTAGATCACACATTTATGGCCTTCCCTGTCCCTTTGCAGACTCTTTGGACCCCATGGACTATTTTTGTACCTTTGATGTTTCCAAGATCATCCCTAAAAACACCTGTTATTTTCCATACGCGACTTTTTAACCCTTTCTCGCATATACACGCAGATATAACCCTTAAACCCTCATACATCAAGATGTGTGCAAAACGGCAAATATTTTGGATTTTTTCTTGATGTGGATCCGAGTCACTTGTCTCTTGGCCTTCCATATGCCTTGAGATCGCTCAGATTTGACCTTCCATTACCCCATTGAAGCACTATATAAGGAACCCTTTGAATACATTGAAAGAGGAGGAATTGAAGAGCAAGAAAAATATAGTCCATTGTTGTCGTAGCTTGCTTATACTTGAGTCTGCATCCCTTTGTCCCTTGGAGCACTTGGTGTTCTTCCCAAGCTTGCCTTTGTTTGTGATCTTGCTATCAAGAGATGGAGGATTGAGGTGGTGGAGGCCCAAGTGGAGGACTCAGTTTCTCCGGTTCACAGACGTGCCGACAGAGGTTGTCATTCTTGTAATCTCTGATTTATATTAATATAAATATCTTTTCATGTCCAATGATGTGCATTTAAATGAATATTGAATCCATGGATGCTTTTAATTGCTTATACATTATTGATTATATATCCTAGAGTAGGTCTAACACCATTATATAGCATGCTTGTCTTGTTTGTTGATTGTTGAGAGAGAAAATTGTTGACACAAGCAGGATTGGAAAAGCTCAATGGGGATCTACATCAACCATCCGGAATAAGGTATGTTTCGAGATCCTTTAGTGTTAGATGTTTTATTTCTCTTGCATATCGGGAAGGGATTGATTCCTGTGGTTACTCTGTCTGTTGTGGTACACCCCAAGCCATAGGAAGTTTTCTCCGTAACAGAATTGGCGACCATACTAGGGAGTTCCTAGTTATTTCCTTTGGGGGGGTTTCGACATTCAATGTTCTTGAATTGCTCTAATTTCTCTGTTTCTGACTCAGGTCTGGGGGCATGTTTGCCCAGTAGTGTCATACAGGAGTAATTTTTTTCTTAGCTTGTCTGTTTTCCTTCTTTTTTATCTATTTTTCTTCCTGTACGCGGGTTTTCCTTCACAGTCACGTGTACACACAGGTTTTCCTGGAATAGTCGCATATATACGCGTATTTTCTGCAAACAATCGCGTATGCCCTGATTTTTTCCTTTTTATGGAAGATTAAGTGTTGTTGGGTGAGTTTGGATGATTGTTGAGTCTTCTTGGTTGCTTTTGGAGTCTGTATACACCCCTATGTCTGACCAGAGATGCTTTTTAGTTTAAATTTTTGAAAATTTTCTTGTCATTTCATTTTCTATTTTTTGTTTTGGGATTAGTGCATTAGGTCTCTTGTACCTTGGTGATTTTCTTGGGTGTTGTCTGGTAGTGCTTGCAGAGTTTGGGGGTTGTAGAGTCATACTTTTTCTTTTTATCTCATTTAATTCAAAAAATACAAAAACATTTGCTTTTTGCATCATTATGCATTGTTTGCATTTTGCATTTTGCATGGTACTTGCATTAGGTTTGCTTGGAGAGTATTAGTCAGATTTTCATATAGGAATGACTGCACATTCATTTGAAGGAAAATTTTGCACTTCACGTAGTAGCATACCCTATTCTTCATTTGACACAGTGCATTTGCATTGATTGTTAGGTGTGAATTTTACTTCTTGTTGCATCATAACATCATTAGTTGCATGACCATTTTCCCTTTTGAGTAATAAGCCAATTAAAATCAACGCATAATAAAATGAATTACACTCTTTTCTTTTATAGGGTGCACCAACAAGACTAGGTTTTAGGGTATTGGAATAGTTCATTGTGAGTAAATTCTCCAAGACCACTAAACAAAAAATTTGTGTGTCTGTCCAGGTGAGAGTGTGAAATTCTGTTATATAATTAGTGTTTCTCAGGATCCTCCTCTTACAAGGGATTTAAGCACAAGGCAGTGTGAGCGGTTATGATTGGGATGACCCTTGGTTGTAACTAAGTAGCACCGGAGATATTTCCAGGATTGTATTCATATCTGGGGGCTCTTTCAAGATTTTCGGGCTTTGATACCCTGCCCATATAGTCAATCCCGCCTGTGACTGTCCACCTGAGCATTGATTATATTGAGGTGACCTTATTTTCCTTACCTAGGTTATCAAGGGGGTGCTTTGCAGAGGTTATTATGTAGGTGTCCTGGCCAGGTTGGGGTCGGACAACACAGTCGCTATATGCGTTGAAGCTTAGGGCCACTATAATTGGTTATGAACCACCGCTTGTTATGTATGAGAGTCTCAAGGCCTCTCCTAGGAGATACATACCTGCTTCATTCGGGAGCTCACATATCCTACCCTTGTTTTCTTATGAATTGGATTTACATTTTATAGGTGTATGCTCTGTGCACGCTAGTTTTCCTAGGGTTTGCATAATTAGATCGAGTCTTTTCATTTTTTGAGTCATTGTGTATTCGGGTGTAGCGCTTCACCGTTCTCATCATTTAGTGGGAATTTCTCCTTCCACGTCTCCTCCTCCTTTGGGAGAGAGAAACAGACAGTCCAGGTGGACTACTTCTCACTTTGATTCACACACGATGGGAGATCATGAGGATGAGATTCCTGAGATGTCCTCTCCACCTCACGATGTTGGGGAGGAAGATCCTACTCTCGTATATGATCCTTCACCGGAAATACCTTCACATTCTGGTTATGTTCCCTCATTCACAAGTCGTCGGTATTGGTTACCAGGCGATGAGACTCATTATGAACCCACAAGCACTAGTCATGTTTGTTATGGCATGTATGATATCCCTGCACTTGATACGACACATCATGTCGAGTTGGAAGTTGAACCTAGCACTATGCCTGGGGGCACTCCTATTCCTTTCCATGCGAAGAGATTTGGGAGCACCAGTCACATTGTACCTTCCATCCTAGTGATGGAAGCAACCTCACATGTCCGTCCTAGACCAGGGATAATTTTAGGGGCGAATTTTAGCCCAGTGGGCTATTTTTCCATGTTTTTCTCCCAAAAAATATTTGCCATTTTGCATTTTTTGAAGCCCCATTTCACCTAATTTTGATGGGGTAAAATTTTTTCACCCTAAAAATTGACAAATTATTATATAAATGATATAAAATCCTTGGAAATTAAAATATTTTTTGAAAAATATCACCAATCATTTTATAGTTGGAGTTTTAAGAATTGGTAATATTCGCCAACATTTATACACTTTTAAATAAGTATGGTTCCTTAAAATCATCCCTGTCCCAGACCCAGTGTTAGTAATCATATGCAGATACCAGAACCGAAACGAGTGACCATTGGGAACACCACTTACATTCCTTCACATGTCCCTTCATCCTCGAACCCTACTCCTTTGAATGCATTTTTGGCAACCCTTCCTCCCCCTCATTCATGTGGTCCTTCAGGCCAGAATATTTCTACTAGCCATGTTCGTATTGCAACTGCTTGCACGGTAGTATCTCATAGTCAAGTACCTCCTGTTGTGTCAGTAGATCATATCCATGTTTCTAGATCATCTTATTGTCCATCTCAATGATATCCCCATATCCCTAACTATGGATATTCTTATGGGAGATCCCATGGGACACCTTATAGAGCTTCTCATGGACAGTCTTATGGACCGCAGTATGCACAGAACTATCAACCCTATGGGTACGGGTATCAACAACCTGCTTACTCTTCCAATTATTGCTTTATAGCACGGCATAATCAAGGAACACCACATCACAATGCTTCCATGCATCCCTATACGGGTCAAATGGGAGGAGTTTATTATGGCCAAGGCCATGGTATTTATAGCAATTAGCCTTACATGAACCAGAACTATTAGGGAGCGTGGCATAGACCGGCTCAACCTAGCCTCCCTTTACTTGCAACATTGAACTTACCTGACTTATCGAGACTTATGAACAATCTGGTATCTCATGACCCGGCCTGGTCAGCCATCCTTAACAAGCTTCCTTCGGACATTCCCAAGTTCGATGGAAAAGGTGGAGAAGATCCTAGTGAGCGTGTCACTACTTTTCACCTTTGGTGCTCTTCCAATTGCTTACATGACGATTCAATCCATTTGAGACTATTTCAACGCACCCTCACCGGGCCTGCAACGAAATGGTATATAGAGTTACCAAGGGTGGCATACATTTT
The DNA here is from genome assembly GCA_001517045.1 of Pseudotsuga menziesii. Lineage (NCBI taxonomy): Eukaryota > Viridiplantae > Streptophyta > Pinopsida > Pinales > Pinaceae > Pseudotsuga > Pseudotsuga menziesii. The sequence goes on along the minus strand of LPNX010501076.1, from coordinate 11,944 downwards.
ATTTGATGACCTTGCCATGAATTTCCTCAATCACTTTCATCTACATGTACATTACGACATTGGTACCGAACTCTTGTCGACATTTCAACAAGACAAAGCCACACATATCTCGGATCATATTCAAGAGTGGCATAGATGAAAGCAGTTGATTAAAGCCTTTATACCACTAGAATTTCTCCTTGAGTGGTTCCTTAAGTCGTTGCTACCTTACATTGCGAAGGATGTTTCTACATCTAGAGTCCAAAATGAGGAACAAGCAATCTTTAGGGCACAAGAGTTGGATTTGATCTACGCTCAATCCAAACTTTTGTATGAGATTATACCTAATGCTTCGCAATCTAGTTTCGATCCCAAGATCAGTCCTGGGCCACATGCCAATGGCATTGTGCGCTGTACAAGTACCAAACCTACGGATTCGATTGTGAAACAAGTGATCCAATTGTCAATTAATCAATCCATGTGGGGACAAGCTACAACTTCATCTCAACCTACCCAAACTGAGAGTGTGCTTTCCTTGCAATTGTCAAACCAGAAGGGCAACCAGCAGCCTGGAAGGAATAAGAAAAAAGGGAAAAATAATTGTAAGGGTGGGAATAAGAACGAAAATGCTAATTACAATGACAAGATTGCTCATAATGCTGGGGGGGGACAAGCAGACTAAATGTAAGGTAAATTTTCCTTGCAAGTTATGTAAGGAGGACCACCTCACTCACTTGTTCCCTCATATGGAATATGCCTTGAGGTTCATAGCACAGGGCCTAGCCGTGCTAACCAATCCTTTACCCAACAATCAAAATATGAACTTGAGGACCAATGATCCTCATTGTGCATCGGGTGGAGATCAAAATCCGTCGGAGGCCAATACTAATCATGGTTGCGTCAGCGTCAACATGGTGCGCACTACTAAGGTTGTGACTTGTGCGAAGGATTATGGTTCATCACAACCAGACCTTGGAAAGGAACCCGGTGCACTTGAGATCCCTTACGTATCAAAAAACCTACGGATAAACCTGAAGTTGCACCTCCCATTCCTAAGGGAGTCCTAAAGCGTCTAAGGCACAATCCTATGGCCCGAGCTGCCTAGAACTATTTCGTTCTTGATATTTGGGCCAAACTCCTTATGCGATGTCCACGCTTGAAGTACTTCATACTTGTCCTCCACAGAGGAGAGCCTTGCTTTATGCTCTTAGGGTTGATGATGATAACTATTCTTCCGTTATCAAATTTGAAACCATGGGAATACAGCCTCACTTTCCTTACTATGTGTCTCTTTTGATTCATGTAGAATGTCCTAATATGACCGTCAAACGCACTGTGATTGATGAAGGCACTACTGCTTTCGTGATGTCTTTGTCATGTTGGAAGAGTTTGGGTTCTCTCGAGTTGTCTCAATCCGCTACTATGTTGACAAATTTTGATGCTAGATCATTTTGGCTGCATGGGATTCTTCCTTCTCTTAAGTTCCAATTGGATGGGAAGACAGTCGTGATCAAGGTAGAGGTGGTTGATGTGCCCCTTGACTACAATCTTTTGCTGGGCCAGAATTGGATGTATAGTATGCAAGTCATAGCCTCTTCTCTCTTTCGAGTGGTATGCTTTCCATTTAATGGGAAGATTGTTACGATTGATCAGACATCATTCTGTAATCCGAGTGTTAATGCACCATCGGGAACTTCTATCCCGATTATCGATCATTCTTAGCCGTCAACTGGGAGTGTGGGTGTGGGTATGTATCCGTCTCTTATGGGAACCTTTAGTTGTCCTGCGCCCATTCTTATGATCGGATCTATTTTTGGTTGGGCTTCATCCTCATTGAATTCGGTGTCTTTTTGCACTACCCATATGGAAGATCCTCGGATTCTTCCTTCATCGAGTCTTTCGATTGGACCTATCGAAACGAATGTGCCATTGCCTACAACGATGATAACATATCAAGAAAATATTGGTCAAGTTACAGAGCCTATTCCTTCCTCTTCGCAAATGGAGGAGGAGGACCCGTATGTGCTGCATGCTTGGGAAGTTGAGTCCTCTCATGCACATGATTGCCTCAATGATTTTTTTCCATCAGATGAAGCCATTATTGAGGCCATGTCTCGAGTTGAGCCAGCTTGGAAAGAATAACATCACTGGTCATATTTTCTTCCTGAACTCGACCATATGGAGTGTGATGACTTTACAGAGATTCTTAATGAGAGGATTGGTAGTCCCATGATTCCATTGAGCTCTCATGGTCAGATGGTCAATGGGAACATGGCGAATTTATCACCTACTATTCCTATCAATATTTCTCGCGATCCTGGAAAAGTTGAGAACGTCTACAATGGGGCAAGTTGTTCCCCTGATGATATCAAGAAGTATACCAAGCTATTTAAAGAGTTTCATGACATATTTTCTTGGTCATACGAGGAAATTCTAGGTTTTGACCCTTCTATTGTCGAACATGAGATTAAGATCTATCCGGATGCGAAGCCGGCTCGACAATGTTTGCATGTGGTGAATCCTAGAAAACCACCCGCCATTAAGGCTAAGATAGAGAAACTATTAAAAGCCGGTTTTATCTATCCCTTTCCCCTGATGGAGTGGGTTTCAAATCCCATTACGGTTGATAAGAAGCAGGGAGTGATCCATATATGCACTGATTTTCATGATTTAAATCGTGCTTGTCCTAAGGATAATTTTCCCACACCATTTATTGATCATATTTTGGATGAGTGTGCGGGAAGCGAGGTATTCTCCTTCATGGAAGTTTTTTTTCGGATATAATCAGATTCAGATCAAACCCGAGGATCAACATAAGACTACATTTATTTGTCCTTGGGGTACTTTTGCATATTGGAAGATGCCTTTCGGCCTTAAAAACGCCGGAGCTACATTTCAGTGGGCTATGACCTTAATTTTTCATGATCTCAAAACGATTATCGAAGTGTATTTGGATGAACTTCCTGCTCATTCTCATTTGAAAGTGCGTCATCCATACCATTTGAGGTTAGTGTTCGAAAGATGGCATCATTACCAGGTTCTTTTAAATCCTCATAAGTGCATCTTTTGTGTGACTGTTGGTTGCTTGCTAGGGTTCATCGTATCCAGGGAGGGTATAAGATTCGATCCCTTAAAGGTTGAAGCAATACTTCAATTATCTCCCCCGCGTAACATTAGACACCTTCAGTGTTTGCAAGGCATGGTAAATTTCTTGCGGAGATTCGTAGTTAATTTTGCCAACTTGACTAAATGCTTTATGCATCTTTTAAAGAAGGACACTTATTTTGCTGGGATGAGTTAGCCTAGGAGTCCTTTGATGCTCTTAATAAATCCTTAGCATCGGCCCCCGTGCTTAGTCCACTTGACTATAGCCGTGATTTCTTGATTTATGTGGCTGCGTCTATGGAGACGGTTGGTATGGTTTTGGTTCAAGAGGATGAGGAGCTCCACGAGCATCTCATATATTATTTGAGCCGAAACCTTATTGATGCGGAAATCCGTTATTCCCATGTGGAGAATCTTGCCTTGGCCACCGTTCATGCGGTTCAGAGATTGAGACATTACATTCTCCTCCGCTGAAATTTGGTTGTAGCTCATATCAATCCATTTCATTTCGTCCTCACTCGAAGGATGATTGGGGGAAAATACAATAAATGAATTGTTATTTTGTAAGAGTTCGATATCGAATTCGTTTAGGCGAAATCAAAGAAATCGTTGATCTTTGCGGAGCTCATATCTGATTTTCCAAGTTTGGAGGAGGAAGAGGTTTATGAGGATACATTTGTCGATGAGCATATTTTCCTTATCTCAACTTTGGACCCATGGTACGGGGATATCATTGGATATTTGTTATGAAGAAAACTTCCTATGGCTTGGGGCACCACAACAGACAGAGTAATCGCAAAAATCAATCCTTTCCTATATGCAAGAGAAACCAAACATCTAACACTAAAGGATCTTGAAACATACCTTATTCCGGACGGTTGATGTAGATCCCCATTGAGCTTTTCCACTCTTGCTTGTATTAATAATTTTCTCTCTCAACATTCAGTAAACAAGACAAGCATGCTATATAATTGTGTTAGACCTACTCTAGCATATATAATCAATAACATATAAGCATTTAAAAGCATCCATGGATTCAATACTCATTTAAATACACATTATTGGATAAGAAAAGATATTTCTATTAATATAAATCAGAGATTACAATAGTGACAACCTCTATTGGCACGTCTACGAATCAGAGAAACTGAGTCCTCCACCTGGGCCTCCACCACTTCAATCCTCCATCTCTCAATAGCAAGCTCACAAGAAAAGGAAAGCTTGGGAAGAACACAAAGTGCTCCAAGGGACAAAGGGATGCAAACTCAAGTATAAGCTCCAGAAACAATGGACTATAGTTTTCTTTCTCTTCAATTCCTCCCCCTTCAATGTATCCAAAGGGTTCCTTATATAGTGCTTCAATGGGGTAATGGAAGGTCAAATCCGAGCGATCTCAAGGCATATGAAAGGCCCAAGGACAAGTGACTTGGATCCACATCAAATAAAACTCCAAAACTATTTGGCCTTTTGCACACATCCCGATGTACACGGATTTGAGGGTCAAATCCGCATATATACACGAGAATAGGTTTAAAAGTCGTGTATAGAAAATAATACATGTTTTTAGGGATGATATTGGAAAAATCAAAGGTACAAAAATGGTCCATGGGGTCTAAAGAGTCTGTAGAGGAACAGGGAAGGCCATAAAGGTGTGATCAACCATGTGTGGTAAAATCAGCTGTAACAGATGCCCCCTAATGTGTGAGGTCAGAGGGGTCATACGATGGCCGAAATACATTATAAGTCCATCCCAGAAGTGGAGTGATGAAGAACCAGGTGGAAGAAATAGCCATCCAACAGTATAATACAATGATCAAACTCTGCACATAACTGCAAGTAGATATAGAAGTCTCGGACACATAAGTGTAAAATGGCCATGAATAGGCATGATACAAAATATGACATGTGTGGTCATCGCCACGTACAATATAGATAGATCATAATCTCCATGATGAAGATCTACAAAGGATCATGATCTCCATGAAAGCTGAAGATATATAATGGATCAAGATCTCCGTAATGGCTGTAAACATCTGACATACACTGGAATCAAATCATGAGAGCTGAAATCTCATGAACATTGGCATGATCAAGGAGGTAGAATATATGAAATGCCACCAATCTGGAAGGTCTTCTACACAATCTGCTACGAGTGCATGTCCTACTATGTGAATAGAGGTGTCAAGGTCGAACATAGTAGTCCATCATCTGATTACCGGTCATTGATGTATACCATTAATAGATGCGAGATCACCCACCGATAATGAAAATGGGAATCAAGGTACTAGAGTGCAAACTAACAAGTGTGAATAAATGTGTTGAGGTCGAACACTTGAGAGGATCCATTGATTAGGGGATATTGATGTATTCCCAAAACTGTCGATGGTGAGAGAACCTGCCACTAATGACTGCAAGTCTCAAGGAACTCAAAAATGACTCTAGATTCCTATCCCAGAATAAATGATTTGAAGTCAATGGGATTAAATCCGCTGGAAGGAGGGAATTAATGCATCCCTCATCATTCAACACGAGATACTCAGCAAGGTTGTATAATGTGGAAGGACTCGATCATAAAGTGCACGAACCAGTATCAGTACCGGGAATGGCTGACATGAAAATTCAATAGAACTGAGGAATGGCTGACTCGAGTTTCAACTTCCTTAGAACAAGAGCATAAAGGCGAATGGTGACTGAATGTAGGAAGCATAGACTCGATATACAAAACTGGGACATATCTGCAACACAGGAGGCATCGACAGAGGCTCCATAGAGACTGGAAGCTTAACCAGTCGATGGATATAAACTCAGAGAAACAAGTACATCTCCTAAAGTCAAACTATTAACCCAACCAACAAATGTGATATACAGTGATCTATTCGAAGGTGACATGACTCGACTGCTGCCAAAGATAACATCTTTTCTTGTCTGGCTTTTTGGTTTTTTTATTTTTTTGGACTTTTTCACATATTTTGAAAATCTTGAAAAAGAATAAAATTGCTTTATAGTTGCAAAATAGGAGGAGACGAGTGTCAATGGGAAAACAAACTAGTTCCAAGAAATGGAACATACCTATGCTCAATGCAAAGACACATGTATAGGATAATGACACTCGGGGGAAAGTACCCTCCCGGTAAAAAAATGGGGAATCAAGCTACAAAGGATATGTAAAATGGCTCTGCGTGGCTAGACATGAGACAAGCTTGGGCTATATAGATGATAACCAAATTCAGGGAAGCTGACATAAGGCTCAATCAGGCAAGAAAAACTCATGATAATGCAATTACAACTTGACATAAGGGAGTCCTGGGGAAAAAGGCTAGCAAAAAAATCAAGAGGAGTATGAGGCTCTTGCACAAAGTCATGGCGATACTATACAAAGGACTCCCGAACCTAAGAGAGGACTCACTGCATGGGTACCAAATGCAAAGGGGAGCTAACTAGGACATCCATGTATAGGAAAGCTCTACCATTCACATAATACCACTTCTAACAATAGCATGAAGATTCTATGATACCATGGAATGGGTTCGTACCTAAGGTTAAAATGAAACAGTCATAAGGTCATGCAAAATCCTAACCTATATGCTAGCTTAGACATGATACCTGTGATAGGAACGAACGGGTCAAAACCTCGGAGAGAGTGTACAAAAAATGGACCCTACATGACAACCATATAAGTCCAAAACAACCCAAAATAGTCAATAAAGAATCTGAACTATAGGGAATAGGGAGGAATGATCATGACAAATAAATTCAAAGGAAACAGTGCGGTGGACGATGGACCATACAAAGAAATGTAAATTTTAGACCCAATGTTCACGTATCCACTACCACCCCCATGAGGGTGACCACTGGTGTAAAGACCAAGTGAAGGGAATAAAAATCCTCCACAAATGGAGTAGAGGATGGAATATGACCATTCCCAAATCTATGAGCACAGTAAGGGGCTGTGATGCCCCCAAGTTCGACACCAGGGTCCATACTAGGACCAAGGATGGGTGATAGGATACCAAGCATGCCAAAAATAAAAGGACCTGAACTCAAGAGAGCATAAATATACTTAAGTAACCACGATCCCAAAGGCCAACTAGCGCACAAAGAGCACACTCCTAAGAAAATATACAGCCAAAATACAAGCAAACCAAGGGGAGGATATGTGAGCTCCCAAATGAAGTAGGTATGTCTCTCCTAGGAGAGGATTAAGACTCCCATACACAACAAACGGAGGTATGTAACCAATTATAGTGGCCCTCGGCTTCAACGCATAAAGCGACTATGTTGTCCAACCTCTACCTGGGCAGGACAATCATAGAATAACCTCTGCAAGTACCCCCTATGATACCTAGGTAAGGAAACTAAGGTCACCTCAATATAACCAATGCTCAAGCGGACAATCCCAGGCAGGATCAACCATATGGGCAGGGTAGCAAAGCCCGAAACTCTCAAAAGAGCCCCCAGATACAAATATAATCTTGGAAATATCTCCGGTGCTCACAGAAAGTGACCAGGGGTCATCCCAATCACAATCGTGTGCACTGCCTCGTGTTTAACTCCTGTGTAATAGGAGCGTCCTTAGAAACACTAATTATACCAAGGATTTCACTATCTCACCTAGATAGACACCTACTTGTTGTTTTTTAGTAGTCTTGGAGAATTAACTCACAATGAACTATTCCAAGACTCTAAAACATAATCTTGTTGATGCACCCTATAAAAGAAAAGAGTGTAATTCATTTTATTATGTGTTGATTTTAATTGGTTGTAATTACTCAAAGGGAAATGGCCATGCAACTAATGATATGAAGACTCAGTAGTGAAATAAAAGTGCACACCTAACAAGCAATGCCAAGTGCAATCTTGTAGAATTAAAAACAGGGTATGCCACTACATGAGATGCATATATATATATATATATATATTCCTTTCTAAATGCCAATGCAATCCTTCCTATATGAAATCCTAAATAAAACTCTCATCCAAGCAATCCAATGCAAGTACCTCCTCAAATCCATATGCAAAAAATGCAACTACCTTGTATTTTTCAATATAAAATAATGAAAAATGCAATAAAATTCATCTAAAACTCTCAGTCTCTGCAGCAAGTATAAAACACAAGCCCAACAAAACATCGAGACAAAAAAGAGTAATGCACTAATGGCAAAACAAAAAGGATAAATGACTAAAACTACTTTCAAAGAAAAAACAATGAAAAGACGGTCTCTGGTCACAAAAGAAGCATCCAAGAGACAACATCATAACCAAGGAAGACCCAACCACACTCACAACCCACCCAACAACTTCCCACAACATCAAACTCACCAAAAGGGAGGATGTACGCAACTGTTTAAAGAACAACTGCATATATATGCGACTTTTATCCAAAACGTTGCATGTATACATGGATTTTGTCCAAAAACCTGCATTTATACATGACTTTTGGCCAAAAAACCGCGTATGTACACAAATTTTGACCAAAAGCCTGCATATACAGAGAAGACAGTGGTAAAAAATAGGCCAAGGGTCAAACCAATAAAGGGGAGTGTCAATGGATGAACATACTATAAAATGCAACATAGAAACCAGGAGAAACAAAGATCAAGTCAAGAATATCAAGCACATTGTGCCCCCAAACCCCAAATAAAAACAAGGAACATCCCCAATATGGTCGCCAATTCTATTACAGAGAAAACTTCCTATAGCTTGGGGTACCACAACAAATAGAGTAACCGCAGAAATAAATCCTTTCCTATATGCAAGAGAAACCAAACATCTAACACTAAAGGATCTCGAAACATACCTTATTCCAGACGGTTGATGTAGATCCCTGTTGAGCTTTTACACTCTCGCTTGTATTAATAATTTGCTCTCTCAACATTCAACAAACGAGACAAGCATGCTATATAATTGTGTTAGACATACTCTAGCATATATAATCAATAACATGTAAGCATTTAAAATCATCCATCGATTCAATACTCATTTAAATACACATTATTGGATAGGAAAAGATATTTCTATTAATATAAATCAGAGATTACAATAGTGACAACCTCTATCGGCACGTCTGCGAATCACTAGTACATATGGGCGGATTTTTCCACGTTAGTTTTCCACGTTTTTTTACTTTCGTGGAAAAATCAAAGGTAAATTATGCATTTTTACAAAAAAAATTTAAGGAAGCCCCAACTTCCGTCGCTATATCCACGCGAGCCCTGACTTCCGTCGCTATATCCACGCAATCCCTGAATTCCGTCGCTATATCCACGCGAAGGTAATATTAAGTTTGTTTATTTGGATAAGCCCGCGTTTATTTGGATAAGCTCAGCGCGCGTTTAGTTGGCTCTCGGGCCAGAGGCACATTAGAAAATACCCATTCTCAGATATACATTATTTTTCATTCAGCATCAACATAATGCAATGGTTTGGTTCTCCTAGATTCTCTCATGCCAAAGGACCGACAGGGTTTAGAGTTTAACCAACCAGGGATAGGTATTCTTCATTTTTCTCAAGACCCAATTTCTGGTTCCTATCCCCTCGTGGATTTTTTTCTTTAGATACAGTCTTTAACTTGGAACACAATGGCTGGGGCGGTTTATGGTATATCTGGAACCCTTCGTTGTCTAGCAGAGCTCTGTGTAAGGTCTCTGCAGGCTAGAGAAAGCCACCTATTTCACTGCCAGGAATCGCCCTTCAGGCCGGGATGCAGATTTGGAAGGAGGATTTCGAGTAATGGGACGAGACTAAAGGCAAATTCTTTGTTTTTCATTAATAGTTTCTCTAGTTTGCTCGCATATTCCAAATGGACATATGCGCAGACATCTTTTGGAGGAGCTCTGGATTTTAGAGGTAGTTATCCAAGTAGAGATGTTTCATGTTTTGTTCAGTTGTTTTACTGCATTCCTTACTGTGATGTAGATTGAAAAGACTAAGTCTGAAAGGGGAGGCTCAATGTCATTACAGTCAACAGGATCAACCAGACTTGATATTGGGTTTGGTGATATGAGTATTTCAAGTGGAGGTGGTTTTGGGAGCAACTCTAGTTTAGGCCCAAGTTTAGATCCAGATTCATTTTCTAGCAAAGCAAAAGGTTATTTATTTCAAGCATTCAGCAATTTACAAGTTCAAGCTGGCAGTGAAATAGACTTGACATTCTTTCTGTTGGTTATTGCTTTCTAAACCTCTATTCAAATGAACAAATTTTGAACTATTGTATTTGGTTTAGGTCGGGCATCTGCACCTGCCACTGTTCCTTCTAAAGGTATGGGCATGCAACTAGGAAAGATACAGAAAACAAACCAGTTTTTGGAGTCTCTGAAAGCAGAAGGAGAGGTGATCGTTGAGGATGTGCAACCAGTTGCTGGGCAATCAAAATCAACTCTTCCTACAGCAACAGACCCTATCACAATAACTATTGAAGAGAAGCTTAATGTTGTTCTTAAGCGTGATGGTGGGTTAAGTAACTTAGAAGTACAGGGTACTTTTGCCCTTCTCATTCTGAAAAAGGAAGATGGATTTGTAAAGGTCCAGGTAATATGAAGCTTCTTATCTGCACTACGTTTTCCCTTAAGTTTCTAAATGAGTGTCATATGAAATGTCTTCCTTAAGGTCTATGCCAGACTGTATTATTTTTTATACTACATATTTGGAATAAGCATTGGTAAGTTGATGTATAGAGCTCTAATTTGAAATATATATCATGCTAGATTGAGACAGGCGGAAATGAAAGTTTCCAATTTAAGACACATCCAAACATCAACAAGGATCTCTATTTGAGGGAGAACCTCTTGGGCTTTAAGGATCCTAACAAGCCATTCCCAGCAGGCCAACTGGGTGATCCATTGGGTCTGGGTTTGCTTAAATGGAGAATGCAAAGTGCCCAAGAATCTGTGGTTCCTTTGAGCAGTAAGTCCACATTTCTTGCATAGTCTTTTACACAAATTTATGGAATTCTTGTTGTTCTTTATGCTTCTGAGCATAGCTGGCTCATCATGTCACAGGCTTATGGTAGGATGGGATTGCAGCACTGTATTTTATTATTCACATAGACATTTTCTTTCCATATGATTTATGTCGCTATTGTGCTATTGTGTTCAATTCAGTTTTACGTATGACCATCATGTTCCCTTTTGTTATCTTTGTTTTAGTAAAGGGTTCATTGGCTTCTATGCATCAATATACAAATACCAACGACATTTAAAAAATGGATTTAATACAACTTACAAACAGATCTCACTTTCAAAAATGATGCTTGGGGCTAGTCTCACAATTATTTAAACAAGAGGCTCTCCAAAGTTTGCAGATTTCTGGTACAAATCACATGTTTACACTTGCAAAGTTAATACCATGTTAACTTTCCTTCATACATGATTTGCAGTCAACTGCTGGCCCTCAGTTTCTGGTGGAAATACATATGTTAACATTGAATATGAAGCATAAGAGGACTTTGACTTACAAAATGTTGTGATTTCGTTACCTTTGCCTGCACTTCATGATCCTCCAATTGTCAATCAAGTTGATGGGGACTGGAGATTAGTTCTTTAAGTTACATCTATTGCATTATTCTCATCATTATTTGTTTCATTAGTTTCTAAATAGACGATGACTCATCATTTGGCAGAGATCAATTTCCTATTTATATGACAATGATCTTGAACATGCAGGTATGATTCACGGAGGTCTTTGTTAGAGTGGTCAATATTTCTCATAGATTCTACTAATCGCAGGTACTATAAACAAAAATGTCAATTGCTTCCTAATATTTTCTTAAGCAAGGACATTAAGTGTTAATATGGTCTTGATGTACTAACTTTCTTGTTTTCAGTCTATGTTTCTGTTTCCTTAATACTTTATTGGCCACTGC
>LPNX010501024.1:34115-44500 GCA_001517045.1 Pseudotsuga menziesii | reverse complement strand
CACTAACTTGGTGAACTAGAAATACGGTGACTGATAGAATCATCATTTCAACCATTGATTATTGACAGTGGTTCATAATTAACAGGTACAACGACGTAAGTCTAAATGACATTTAGCATTTAACACTGTCAATACGATATTTCCATATGCATACAAGTGTCGATCTATTAAGAGGTGTAAGCCACGTTTTCATACAAGCTCATTAATCCCAATGAATAATCGTTTATTAACTTGACAATTGGCTTACTGCATGGCCAGCTAATCCTAACAGTCATCTCTTTTTTAATCATGCTACGTCGTGGTATGCAGTGTAATAAAATCGCACTTTCATATTAACAATGCTTTGATAAAAAATCTAGATTAATATCTATGCTATATATCTATGCTATGTATGTATAAGACTAAGTTTAAAATCTACCAAATATCCTATCGATATATATCTCAATGATAAACTATCATAAGTAAGAATTTTCTATACAAACATTATTTACCCATTAACTATATTATTTACAAAATGTTGTAGTATGGTATTACATATGATAAAACATTTGAAAATGACCCTTAGTAACAATACCCTACTCAACATAAAATGTGTTTTATTGAATTTCTCTCGACCCATTATTTCAAACTCCTAAACATAAATTTCTTTTAATGACTTTCATAAAATCATAAAAATTTATGAGACTACTAACAATTTTTAAAGGTCAAGTTTATAAGTGAATTTCTTTCAGCTCTAGAATCATTATATCACTTTCTTTTGATTGAGAGTACCTTCAGAATCAATGATTCTGAAGGTGCTCTTTCATAATTTTCCACTGATAAATCACATGGAGAGCTGATCTCTCTTCATTTCTTAATAAGATGAAGAGGTTGTTGCTGGTTGCCAACAAATGGCGACGACCTGGGTGAACCAGTTATCTCTGCTTAAAACAAGATGATCAAAATGAAATCTCAAAACCTTTTGAAAGTAATCAAAAATCCTTTATCCATATTAAACCATTTTCTCATATTCATAAATATAACTCAGAAATATTCCATCTTTTAAAACAGAAATTTGATTAGGGATAAACTTACAAATATCTTAGCCAAAGCAAGTACTTCTTAGTAAAGATGACCTGTACCATCAGCATAGAGTACTTTTTTCATTGAAAACTTTCTAGAATCTGTTCCATAGCATAATTATTTTCTTTCTTCTTGCTTTTGCTTTTCTTTTTAAAACAATAATTCTGCCTGAAGACTACTATCTGGGTTTGGTATCCCAATGTGATAGTATCATTCATGAGAGTTGTCTGAAATAAGCAAGCCGGCTCGTGATGAGACCTCTTGTCCTTTAATTCTTAAATCAAAATCCATCACCCTGGTGATCAGAAATGAAGTTATTCCAGACAACACTGATGATCATGATTAGGCCGGCTCATTACTGAGACCTCCTATTCTTCAGTCAAAAGTTATGCTTTTTATTGCAATTTCATTTTTGATCTTTTAATTTTCAAAAAATAAGAGATCATTACCTAGCGTGGTAACCAAACGGCGATGTCAGTCATTGATATCACCAGAAAATGAATCAGCTGGCTCGTGATGAGACCCCTTATCTTTTGATTTCAAAACCAAAAGCCATTACTAGTTTCCTAATAATGTCATACCAGTGATATTTGTGATTCTGATCGGACCAGATCATTACTGAGACCTTCCGTCTCTTACTTTAGCTTTTAATTAACTGGAATAGATGCTAGACAGTTCTCAAATGATAAAAATTTTCTAAAACTAATGATAAAGATCTATAAAAGTTTTTCAAAAGTACAAGCTTTAAAAAAGGCATTTTAATAAGCTATCCCTCTTTCGGAAAAGAACAAGATGAAGAAAATCTGAGAAACATTTATAAATAGAAACAATGAAGATCTTTACAGATTCAAGAAATTTTGATCAATCTGAACAAATTTTAAAAGATTCCAGTCTAATATCATAATTTTTAAGACTGATGAGTAAACTGATCTTTATTTATTTACATTAGTCATAGCTGTTACTTACAAATGACTAGTTATATACACAGATTTTAATCAATCTAATATATATGATTTTGGCAAATATTGATTGATTTACCAGTCTGCTAGTTTATATACAGAAAGACAAATTTATTTACAAACAGCAAGTAGGTATGTACATTTTAGACAGAAAAAATATCAACAGAAATATTTTTTAAGAATCAGTCCATTCATAGGGAAGGTCTCGGACTGTCCTTCAAGTGTTTGCAGTCGAAAGGTACTTGGACCTATTTTTTCATAAATAACAAAAGGACCTAACCACAGTTTCTGAAATTTTGTATGATCTCCCTTATCTTCGTGAGCTTTATCCCATTTTAAGACCAAGTCTCCTACTTGAAATTCTCTATCAGAACTAAATGATTGATCAAACCATGACTTTACAATCTGTTGATGTTTGTTAAAGTGTTGTTTTGACTTTTCCCTGTCTTCTTCCAATTTTAACAATGCATTAATTCTTTTTTCCATTGCTGGGCATTCTTCTTCCTGGACAAACTGAGCTAACTGTAACGAAGGTAAGAACAAATTTGGTGGAAGAATAGCTTCAGTTCCATACACTAAGAAAAATGGTGAGTTACCTATCGCAGCTTTTGGAGTTACTCTGTCTGCCCAAAGAGCATTGACCAATTCAGTATGCCAGTTCCGATGGTGAACTGAAACTGTTCTTTTAAGAATTTTTAATAAATTTTTATTTGTTGATTCAGCTAAGCCATTCCCATGAGGATGGTAATTAGCTGAATATCTGATTCTTATTCCTTTTTCTAATGCAAACTGAGTCAATTCAATTGATGAAAAATATGACGCGTTATCGAAAACGAGAGAATCATGAATACCAAATCTTGTAATGATAAAGAATTCCAAAAATAGTATAACCTGATTGGTATTCACAACTTTTAACGGTGCAGCTTCAGCCCAACGAGTGAAATAATTAGTTGCAGTTATTATGTATTTGTGTTGCATTGATGAGGGAGGGTTTATTGGACCTACTATATCGATACCCCATTGCTGAAAAGGTCTTTCAGTTGAAACAGGTTGTAAAGGGAAAGCAGATTTTTTCACCCTTCCTGCAGCAAGTTGACACTCTTGACACTTTCTGACGAAGGTATAAGAATCTCGAAACAAGGTAGGCCAATAATAACCAGCCCTGAGAATTTTGTGAGCAGTGGTCTCCCCACCAAAATGACCGCCTGCTGGTCCAGAATGCAATTCTTTCAAAATTGTTTCGGTTTCATCTTTATCTAAACATCGAAGGTAAACTCCATCTAAATTTTTCCTAAAGAGGATATTATCAATTAATAAGTATGGAGCAGACTTCAATCTCAGTGCTCTTTTTTTCTTTGGTTCTAAGTAATCAGGGGCAGTCCCTGTTTCCAAAAATAACCGTATGTCTGTGTACCAGGAATCTTTAGGAGGTGGATAAAAATAAATCTCCCTGATAAGTAAAGCTTCATCAATAACAGTTTCAGCTTTATCATCAGGAAAATGAGCAGCCTCAGCGGCTAATTTACACAGCCCTTGACCTTTGATTATCGTTGAAGGTTTGATTTCAAAGTCATATTCTTGAAGAGCTGTCATCCAAGGTGCTCTCTTTTCTCCTAAATCTTTCTGAACTAACAAATTTCAGACTGAAGAATAAGGAACAATTACTTTCGTTTTAAATTTTAGCAAGTAAGGACGAAAATGTTTTATAGCTTTAAAAACAGCAAAGGCTTGTTTATCAACTTCATGATAATTGAGTTCAGCACCTTTGAGATTCGAACTCATAAAAGAAATTGGGACTTCATTATTTTGCTGATTTAATTGGGTTAAAACTGCTGCATATGCAATATCAGAAGCAAAGGTATATAATATAAAATCCTTATTGAAATCTGGGCTTAGAAGACTAGGAGCCTCTGAAATAGCTTCTAAAATTTTCTGAAAGGATTCTTTTTCAGTTTGTCCCCAATTAAACATAGCATCTTTTTTAATCATTTTCTGCAAAGGACGAATGATCTCTGAAAAACTAGGAATGAATCTCCTAACAAAATTTATTTTTCCTAGGAATGACTGCATTCCTTTCTTGCTGGACGGAAAGGTAATCTTTGAAATAGCTTGTGTTCTTTCAGGATCAATCATGATTCCATGCTTCGAGAC
The DNA here is from genome assembly GCA_001517045.1 of Pseudotsuga menziesii. NCBI lineage: Eukaryota > Viridiplantae > Streptophyta > Pinopsida > Pinales > Pinaceae > Pseudotsuga > Pseudotsuga menziesii. Next base: position 40,328 of record LPNX010501024.1, on the reverse strand, counting down.
TACACATCCTAGTAAGATGCCTTCTGAAACAACAAATATCATTTTTTTAGGATTTAAAGATATTCCAAATTTTCTACACCGTTCAAATACTTTTCTAATATGATTAAGATGTTCAGGACGATGTTTAGAGTACACAGTAACGTCATCCAAATAGACAACGACTGAGTGACTGGTTAAGCCTCTAAAAGCAATATCCATTGCTCTTTGAAATGTTGCTCCCACATTTATTAACCCAAAAGGCATCTTGCGGTAGGCATACGTTCCCCATGGAGTTCTAAATGTTGTTTTCAATTGATCATCCGAGGAAACCAATATTTGGTTATACCCTGAGAAACCATCAAGAAGAGAAAGTATCTCAGACCCAGACACCTTCTGAAGAATTTGTTCCATGGGAGGAACAGGGTAATTATCCTTTTCAGAAGCTTTATTTAAATTTCTAAAATCAACACACAATCTAATATCCCCATTTTTCTTCCTAACTGGAACTAAGTTTGCTACCCATTGAGTGTGTCTGATAGGGAAAATGATATTGGCAGCTAACAATTTATTCAGTTCCTTTTTTATTGTTGGTTCTAATGATGGGTGATATTTTCTTAACTTCTGTTGAAAAGGTTTTGATTCTTGTTTAATTGGAATTATATGTTGCATAACTTGAGTATTGAATGTTTTCAGGTCATCATATGTCCATGCAAATATGTCTTTGAAATCCTTAAACAATTTTATGAAAGCTGTTTTTTCTATAGGATTACAATCTATTCCAAGATTTACAGTTTGTGGATTTAATTCTGTTCCTAAATTGATGGTTTTGTATCTCATGCGAGAACTATTTGTTTTACAATTAGGAATAGACCTAAACTTATCCTGTAGATCAAAAAACTTTTCTAATCGAAGTACTGAATTAGGGACTGGTTTTACCTGTTTGAAAGCTTTTTCAATTGAACAGAAATCATTAATTACCGAAAAATCCTGCAGGTTTTCGTCATGAGTGGCTTCATCTATTGCTGCATCTTTAAAAGTATCTTCATTCATTAGGAAATTCAATACCTGTGTATCATTGTCAAACACACGCCAGTTAAAAATATTGTCAGGTATAGAAGGCCTAAAAATCAATTCAACAGAAAAGAAATCTGGAGTAAGATTTTCTGAAGGAATTAACTTGGAAGCTATGTTTGCCAACAAATCTGCTTCTTGATTTTGACTTCTAGGAACATAATTTATGTTAAATGCATCAAAATGTACGATAAGATTCCATACCTCTTTTTGATAACTCTGTAAATGTTCGGATAAACAGTGAATGGAGTTACGAACCTGTCTGACAATGATCTCGGAATCTCCAAAAACAATTAACTCTTTGATGCCCAAATCAATTGCCTTTTTCAAACCTTGTATTAAAGCTTCATATTCAACTGTATTGTTTGTACAACTAAATTCCATTCTACAAGCTATACAAGTTTTATTTCCCTGAGGGTCTACTAGTAAACAACCAGCCCCTGCTCCTTCCTTAGATTTGGCACCATCAAAATATAACGTCCAAATAGGACTATGTACAATTACCTTACTTTCTATGATATTTACAATATTTACATTGTTTACATCACTAATGGTTTCCTTGAGTGAACAGTTAGGAGAAATGGCTATTACATTACAAATTTCAGATTGCTGATTATTTTCAGAAAGAGTAGAACTTTCAGCCATGAAATTTCCAAATTCTAATTCATACATGTAATTTCCCATAATACCATCAGAAAATAAAACAGGTTCACTAGGATCATGTAGTTCTGTAACAGTATGTTTCATATACCGTTCTCTATTTATTTTTATCTGATTTGATTTTCCGTTTTTAGGTAACCACAATGTAGACCAATCAGTAGCAAAGAAACCGTTCAACTGTTGAGACCAATCTCTACTTAAAAATAATCCATATGCATCTGGAATATCAGCAACAACAATATCAATGATTTGATAAACCAAAGGGTTACAAGCAATCCTGACTAAGACATCTTTCATTTCTCCAACAACCTTTACATTTGTTCTATCTAATTGAGTTATTTGTGAATTGGATGGAACAAATTTTCCATTCAATTTCTTACATACAGATAGAGGCATAACATTGGAGGATGCTCCTGAATCTACCATGCAGTTGTGGACATTCCTATTGAAAATCTCAAAGGTAAGTAAGAATGGAGGTGTAGTTGATTTAGAATTCTTACCTATCAAGGAAGCTTTATCAGCTGCTGCTTTTCCTTTTTTAGTTGCTGTTGGATCATTGTTAGAACTATTTGCGGCAACATTTTGTTTTGCATTAGGAACAATTGAGCTTACTGCAGGATTTATAATATGACTATTAGGCATTGGGTAGATTTGAAGAAGATCGTACATACTGATGTTTGCACGTGCCTTCTTTAAATCTTCAATTATATCATATTGTAAATCTAATTTTGGAGGATTTTGAATGGTTTGAGTACCCTTAGTAGGTTGAGTTTGCTTGCCAGATTGAGTTTGTTTATTTGGTTGTGAGTTATTGTTATCAGTATTCGTAGTAGAACTTGAAGCACCAGGAGTGTTTGCAGTTGCTTTACTACAAGTATTATATGCATGTTTTCATGAAGGTGGATTTCTACTTTCATTTTCTTTCACAAAACTATCCCAGAAATGACCGTTAACTTGTTGAGGTTCTTCTGATTCTTCATCATTTTTTGATTCCTCTTCTTCTTCGTTTTCATTCATCTCTTGACTAGGAGTTTCAGATAAAGATAGAACAGCTCGAATTGTATTAAAGATTTCTTCATTAGCGGCTACATCAGGGGGTGTATTCTTATTATTTGTGTTTGGGTTTTTTCTAAATTGATTTTTGAAGTAACCCCTAGAAGGAGAAGCTTCAGAATTAGTCTTTTTTAACCCTATAACTTCATTAGTTAATGTTCGAACAGCGTTTTGTAGCTGTTCTACATCGAATGCTTTATCTTTTTCTGAACTTGACTTTTCTTTTCTTCGAGGAAAAGAATCAGATTTTTCGCTTCTGTCTGGTTCATAGGACATGAAATCCTTTTCTACTTTAATGGCTTCCTCAAATGTTTCTATCAGCGTTGTTTTTCCAGCTCTTTTCACAAACATTCCAGAATTCCTAGGTAAGGCTGATGTATAATTTTCAATAATTATGTCTTCTGGAGGTTGGGAAGCAACTGGAATTTTGTTTTTCAAAGTTAGAAACCTTTGATTGAAATCTTTGATTCTTTCTTTAGGCTCCATTTTAATCCTAGATAACTCTAGGGCTAAAAGAGCGGGGGTTTTATCTTCCCCGAATTTGTCTAAAAAGGCCTTATTAAATTCACCCCAATTTGTAATAGATCCTTGTACTAGTGAAAAATACCAGGTTGAAGCTCTTCCTTCAAAGGTTAGAGGAAACAATCGACAAACTACATCTTCATGCTGAACGTTCAAAGTTTGAACAGCCAACATGAATTTGTCAATGTGCACCTCTGCAGGTTCTTTGTCATCTGGGTTAAACTTAGGAAGAAGTTTATCTGAGTGTTTTGGTAACGGGTGTTGTACTCCAGGAACTGCTACAGCAGCTGCTCTTAGCCAAGGAAGCTGTGGATTAGGTGGATTAGGTGGAGGATTACCTCCTCCTCCTACATTTCCTGCCATTGGACTTCCTTGAGAACTAGAAGAACTTCCTGAATTGGAAGGTCTTGGACTATGAGGTGGTGACTCAGGAGGAGAAGGTGGCTGATCAGAACCACTTCCTGTGATTAGCCTCCTAGCAGTATTAGTTTGTGTAATCTGACTTTGATTTCTTTCAAACTGGTGTTGAGGAGTATTATCAGTTATTTTCAAATCTTGCGTAACTACGGTCAATTGTGGATTGTGTCGCTGTTGTCTAGGAAGACCATAATCTATTGGAGAAATACCTAACTGATTGGCGTAAGCTCTAGTGAGGATATGTCTAGATTCTTCTAGAGTTTGAGCACTTTGTGCGGGAATAAAGGGAGAAGTGACAGGATCACGTTCAAGGATATTTCTAAAAGTTTCTATAAAAGGTGATCTACTGACTTCTGGAGGTTGTTGACTGGTTGGAAATGTTTCATTTGTTTCACCTGCCATTACTCATTGACAGGCCCTCCTTCTAGCGCCATTTGTTGACCCGATTTTCTGAATCTAGGCCAATAAGGAGGTTTTGTCCACACAATCAGCTTAAAGCAGCGTCCGGTATGTTTGGTTTAACAAAACCTCGCAGGTTGTGGTCCTGCTGCCAGCTAGTTTGTCTCTTAAAGAGAACTTAAAACCAGCAAAATCTAACCTACTCTAATGTTTACTTTACCTATATATCTAAATATCCTAAGGTTTCTTTCTTAAGGAAAGACTTCAATTTTTGGGAAGTTTTCTAAATATCAAAACTTAAGTAAAGTGTGCAAAATGATTTAACAATCGCTAATTAATAAATAAAATTTTAAAATTAATTAATCTATCTATTCTATTTAATCCTGTCTCAGCTGAGAGCAAATTGAAGATTATATTAATTATTAATCAATAATGATGAACAGATTGATTGAAATATAATCTAAACAAACCATTCAAACCATAACTAAAAGTCAAACTGCTAAATGATAACAGAATTGAAATTTAACCTATAAACACACGATCAATTTCAACTGTCTAAAATTAATTAATAATCAATTTTTAAGATAGTTATTTGAATTTAAGATAATGTGTATTTAAAATTCACCGTCAACATACGAATGAGATTTTAAATAAACAGAAAAGGATATCATTAAAACTTATGTTTATAGTAAACATACTAATAAACAACATCATAATGAAATATTTATTCAAAACACTAGCTTGAGCTGATGAAGCGAAAAGAGATAATTAAACATCAGTGTGTCACAGCACACAAGATTAATATATAAAAAAAAGTTAACAAGTTGAAATATATATATATATGATCCAAAACAAAACAAAATACCAGTCACAGTATCTGTTTGCAGACGTCCAGTAAGATCCACATCAAAGCTTCAACTTTAAGTATGATATAGTACTAGTAATAAAATATATTCCAAAAGAGTTTTCTTCACACACTTCATCCTCTCGAGTTCATCAAGACTCCTCTCTTATATCCTATTAAGATTCAGTTTTCCCTTATAAATGTTGCCTGTAACATTATAGGGATTATTTAACCAAAAAGGCATCTAATTACACCTACTACTATAAACAGAAATTGACTGGCCTGAGTCGAGGAATCCTAAAAAGTTCTTGACCATTGATAAAACTATAGCTTGCAACCAAACAGCCACATCTCCATGTCAACGTATAACCATGTCCTGAATTTCTGGAAAAAGGTGATGATAAATCCTCCTGTATTAAATTCAAACGAAACATCTTATTAAAATCAATTTAATACACAGATAACAGAAATAATTTAAAATTTAAAATGCATGCCTGTTAAATCTCCGATTTTACAGGCATGCGAAACTAGAACGATCATTACCTATTTTGACAGCAACATAGGAAATGAAGAAAACATTAAATTCTATTATGAAGAGACACTACTCTTCGAGCTTCTGCTAGCTTGGCTTTTAACCTGACAATTTTGGTGTTTTTCTTTTCAATTCGATCAAGCAGTAGCTGATTAGTACTTAGGATTGATTCTTCTTAGCGTTCAGCTTTTTCCACCTATCAATCCATTCTAGCAACTCGTTTCTAAAGGTTTTGTTTTCTTCCTCCAGCAAGGCTGTGCTGGATAGACACTGTTTGAGATTTCCTTTAAACTTTGTGATTTTACTTTGGTATACATTACCTAATACCTGTTGCAGAGTTTCGTCCTCTTTGGTTACCTGAGGAGAATGAGGACTGTCACAATGTTGACTGTATGATAGTTCAGGATCTTCAATGTTTATGTTTGCTTCTGGTTGATTACCTTCGGCCTCGACAGACTATGCATCACTTCCCTGTGCAATAGCAGAATTCCCTACATCCATTGTGTTAGGGAGAGACGACGGGATATCGTCCTCAATATCTACAACTGTAGGTTTAGTAGCTGTAGATTTGGAAGTCTGTTGATCAGCCTTATATCATGAAATCGAATGAATACTATGCATGCTCCTTGTGACTCTTCGTGAAAACGATAGGTTTTCAAAACCAAGTCCTTCCTTGTCACAACAGATCTGAGCCAAATGATCTAATTTATGCATAGATTCTTTGTTGCATTCGTCT
>LPNX010501024.1:8411-32997 GCA_001517045.1 Pseudotsuga menziesii | reverse complement strand
ATGTATGTATAAGACTAAGTTTAAAATCTACCAAATATCCTATCGATACATATCTCAATGATAAACTATCATAAGTAAGAATTTTCTATACAAACATTATTTACCCATTAACTATATTATTTACAAAATGTTGTAGTATGGTATTACATATGATAACACATTTGAAAATGACCCTTAGTAACAATACCCTACTCAACATAAAATGTGTTTTATTGAATTTCTCTCGACCCATTATTTCAAACTCCTAAACATAAATTTCTTTTAATGACTTTCATAAAATCATAAAAATTTATGAGACTGCTAACAATTTTTAAAGGTCAAGTTTATAAGTGAATTTCTTTCAGCTCTAGAATCATTATATCACTTTCTTTTGATTGAGAGTACCTTCAGAATCAATGATTCTGAAGGTGCTCTTTCATAATTTTCCACTGATAAATCACATGGAGAGCTGATCTCTCTTCATTTCTTAATAAGATGAAGAGGTTGTTGCTGGCTGCCAACACTACTCAAAGAGTGTCAATAGAGGCCGAATACCCATGGGTGTCAACCATACCAAATAGCTCGAGTATAGGGTAATACTTGCGTAGCATTATCTAAAGCCTTTGGCTAGGTTTTCATCCCCTGTTTCTTTCCTTGGACACCTTTCCAGCACCTACACAACCAAGGCATCAACAGGGCTACAAAAAATGTCTCCTTTTCAGTTGCGATATCAAATGATGCCTTCTTCTATCCAGCTAATTGAATCTGTGGGCGAGTCCCATCCTCTCCTATTGTGGCTCTTGCATGGGTGACAACGACAATGTCAATAGTCTCTATTATGGGCTCTACTGAGATCGTCACAACCATCGGCCTCTGATTTAGGTTCATCGGTGGATTCTGAGTCAGTGACTGATTTTGGTTCAATAGAGGGTTCATAGGTCGACTCAAAGTCTGATGCTAGAGTGGAACTTGATTATGGGTCTAGTTCTACAACTAGTTTTGGTTTTGCAGTTGATTATAAGTCTATACTTGATTCTGGCTCTGTAACTGAGGAACATTCCTATCCTTCCATCTTGCAATCAGCTGTGGGTAGTTTTCGATAGTATGATCGATCACCGTGCAATATGTACACAAGCACTGCAAGTGTGGGTAGTCCCTCTAGTAGTGCCCAAATACCCCACAATTATAACACTAGACTAATATGCAACCTCGTCCTCCTCCTCTTCCTTAGAATCCTCCATGAAATTCTCCTTATTGCAGATACTATGGTTGAGCCATCTATTGTGGCGAGGGATTCCCCTGCTGCTGAACATACTATGGCTACTGCTGAGGTGTCGCCATTTGATTGTACGACGGTTGTGGTGGAAATTGTGGTTGTGGCTGCAATGGTATAAATTGCATCTACGATGGTGGTGTATACTATGGTTGTGGTCGAGAGTGTACCAGATGAAGCTGCATTTGTGGTTGTTTTACTGCACGATGATCTCACAAGGTATGAATCATATGTCCTTTCCTAAAGTAGATCATATGCACGACAGTATCTATCTTCATGCCCCACCGATCTACAAAATGAACAATATAGGGTTGTTGTCTTTGACACTATCTTCTGCATGTAGCTACACTCTTCATGTAGGTGCCCATAGACTTGACATATGCAACACTATGGTGTGCTTCCACAACTTAGTGGGTTCGACGACGAAGATAGCAGATAATTTTGGAAGGCAGGGCAGGTATATTTAGTGTGTCCATCTACATGACAACAAGTGCGCCAACTTTATCTTCATGATTCGCTTTCCCTTTCTTAATGTCTTACAATTGCAGCGTCAAGTTTTCTAGTTGTGCCTGAATTTGGTTCATAGTAGATGCATTCTCTCCAACAAGTGAAGCTTCTAACTTCATCGTGATCTCCAAATCTCGGCTCTGTGTCATGATATTTTGCTGCATCAGTGGTTGCCAGATATGAGGCACCAAAGCTACGATAAACCATTCTTTATGTTGAACATTACTCATATGAAAGTTGACCCACACCATCAACGTCTTAAAGATTTGATCAAAATCCCAAACAGTCTCATTCGGAAACTAGTTGACCTCTTTCAACTCAGTAATGTATTGCACCTCTAATTTAGGCTTCCGAAATTCTTTGATCAATCCCTTTTGAACTTCATCCAATTTTTTTGCAGGGGTCCCTGTAGGAATCTGTGTAAATTTTATGTACTAATATAGTGCATGACCTTGCAGAGTAGTTTCTAGTTGGCCCTTCTTGACATCATCATCTGTGGCTTTTCTAACAGTCCATACTACCTTGTAGAGAAACCAATACTGCTCGAGATCATCAGTCCCGTTCCTGTGAAACAAAGGTAACTTTGTGTCGTCTCCCACCATCTTGGGCCTTCTTCCTGCTAATGTTGACCTACTCTAGAATGTTGTTGACACATCAGGAAAGTTGAGGTGGAATTTGTGTTTCTCCCTGAATTTGAAGTGGTGCGCAAATGCGTGGGTATGTTGATTCTAGGGTTTGATCTTATTGTTGTCCTGGGTGTAGTCTAGGTTTGGTCATCCTCTTAGTCACTGTAGGGTCACTTCATCCCGTGTGGTTGTCCTTCACAGTTTTGCATTTCGATTGCAGTAGGACCCTCCCCTATCCTTTTCCTCTTCTCTTATCGAAACCTTGCTCCTCCCCTTGTACAACCACTTTCTTCCTCGTCTTACCTCACAGTCTCGTCGAAACTTTCATCCATCTACCCCTTATCATCCCATTCATCTCCCCCATTTAGTTGTGATATCCAATACCTCCGCACACCAGAGTTCTACTACTCTAGGTGCATCTTTGGTATACCCTTTTCATAGAAAAGCATTTTAATTGACAACTGTTGGGACAGTAAGAACCTACCTCTGGGTTCATTGAAAAATTCCCTTTCTTATTCGTTGTAGGACTTGGTAGTGTCGACTACAAATTCAATAATATATCCTTCTAGGATACTATCCATCCATACCTCAATAGCTCGCAATGCTCTGTTGTCAGTTTCTTCCAGTTCTTGGATCAATTCAGGGGTCTTGGATGTCGGTTCCCCTCCTTGGAAATTTGTCTTCTTTTATGTGAACTGCACCAACCACTCATACAATATGATGGGGAACACACAGAAAAAGTAATCATGAGGATCATCATGTATGTACCTAGCCAACCACTTTTCCATTGTCAGTCCAAGGTTCTGATTTTCTGCTTCAGTGAATTCTCGCAGCTTTTGATCAAACCAATCTTGAATTTCTTGTCACATCGAATGCCACATCCAATCTTGATTTTCTGATCACGTCGAATGCCACATACCCTCCTCATAGTCGCAACAAGGTCCTCACAACCAAACCATTTTTTGGCACAAATCCCACCAACAAAACTTAGTCGACAGTGGTTCCCACTCTATCGAAACCCAACTTGTCATGATCTCCCTGAGCATTGGCCCAGATAGGTTTTACCCTATCCAGCAACACCTGGAGAGCAGATGAAGTCTCACCCGAGATGTTCAAGGGAGGGCTAGTGGAACCAAGTTTCCACATAAAGGAATAGGATTATGGAATCAACACTTCATTTGTCTATCTATCAGATCTAGTCATTCACATCATTCAACTACCACATGAATAAACACATCTAATACTATGACATCATTCATAAGTAGTAAACATTGCATCATAGATACATGTCACATAGTTACTTCATCATTGGATTTGTGCGGCAGGAAAACATGAAAGAGATGAAAAGATAACAGCAAGACAGTAATTCAGATCAATCTCCTTCCCATTATATTAACCCAATGCAATCAACTGCAAATTCCAAACAGATATTTCACAGTCTACAACTTGGTCTTCTCTAGTATCTCTCCTTTTGGATCTATTGATTGATTGATGCATTTACATTCACAATTATTCTTTTATTTATAGGCTTGTGCCTTTACATTCATGGTCCACTTCTAACTAACTTCTAACTAACTCCTAACTGACTAATGACCAATATCCACAAAAATGTGGTCAATGTTACACATAAATCTCATCATCATCGTGTGATGAGGTCCCAAACACTAGTATTTTCCCTGACTCCCAAGTTGTGAAGTAAAACATTGGACTGGATATGAATCTTGCATATGAAAACCCAGCACCGCTCCTTCCTTTATGTCAATAGGTGGTGCATTCTTCAGCAATGCATTTACCCTCTTAATAGTAGGTGGTGCCACAGCCTTTACCTCTTCTACAAGGCACGGTTCTACCCTGTCACCGCTCTGTCGTAGTGAACAAGAAGCGGTGCCCTTGGTAAAAAGTTAAAAAGAGAGGTCACCATGAAGCTTCTCAGAGGAAGGCTTCGTGGCATGCTTATCCCTACACTTGAGGACCACTTGGACTCGAGATCCATCCTTTTGGGATCTCCTATCCACATCACCCATCATTTTCTCAACCATCCCTATCCTCTCTTGGCCTATAAAAGAAGGCTCATTTTTATGGTTGAGGAGGAGCAAAGTTATGTTGTTGAATTTACATTCCGGCCTAAATCGGTAGGGTGAGCATAGAGGGAGAAAGTAGCAGCTTTTGGGGACACGATATCATATTTGTGAAGGAGAATATCGACACTAAGACAAAGGTTATAAAATTCTTCTTCATCTTAATGCAAAATTGGTTCCTTTCCCATAAAGTATATTGTGTCATTATCATGTATTTTATAGTTGGATTCCTTAGTCACTAACATATAATAGTGGATCATATTCTGGTACTCTATGATCTCTTTTGCTGGTTTTAATTTGATATTCCAAGTACATCCATGAAGAGCGATCATTGCAAGAAGAAACTACACTATTCCATCAAAGAAACTCATTCCAAATCTCCACCCATTCTAGGGAAAGTCTTCCAATTCTGTAGTGAATCATTTGTTCTAGATCTGAACCATTTAGACTAGAGGAATAGCTCCTATCTGTGGGATGTGCATTTTTCCTAGCTACAAATCTGTCGACTCCACTGGGGAAGAGTTTTCAGTGCATCTGATCTTCCTTGGTTTCCAAATCTTGTACGAAATCCAAGCTCCATTTTTATCAGTCAGCTCTACTAGTTGATCTAGTGATATCTTGTTTTGGTATGAACAGATCTATTCAGATCTGAGTTTTTCTTACCTTATGTACTTATATTCCTATTGATTCATGATTTATATGCCAGTTTCACAGTGATTAACTTTTCTTCTTTTTCCATCATTTTGTTTTGGACATCTACAGGGAACCACGCATGCATAAGTGGGAAATAAGCGGCGCCATTGCCTATGACCAGTGATCAGTAAGCAGTGCCACCACCTATACTTAGCAATCAAGAAGCGATGCTCTCTCAAAATCACTCTGTCAATGGCCCCCAGGACGTGATGCCAAGTAGGCTTTTTCCAGACTTACTTTTTCAATTTTTTGTAAAAATTTTGTTTGATTTGCTTTCAATTCTAAGTTTCTGGGCTTGTTTAAAGAGATATGACTATTTGCATTTCAAAATTTTGATGTGGTAAAGGCTTGTTTTGTTAAAATCAAAAAGTTAGGATAAGCTCATCTCTTCATTGATTGTATGCTTGGTTTTTTATCTTTTGAAAGGAGTGCTTGAAAGTTTTTAGCTGAGTTAGATCTCGCTCTTACTATTTGATAAGACTAAAAAGAAAAGACTTGCTGGTTGGTTTCTTGTTTTCATTTTTTCGTTAAGTTTACGAAAGACTTCTTTTTTCCTGTTAAAAAGAAAAAATTGTTGGGATTTGATTATAATTCTATTTGAAGACGAATTATTGGGTCTCTAATTAGCCTCATAAGCTTTCAGATCTCCATTTTTCTTCTTTCTTTTTACATTATTGTCTCAATCAAAAGAAAAATATTAGTAGTTTTAAGTTAGATCTTTCCGTTATTTAAGAAAAATTGAAAACATTAAGTATGCTTTTGAGTGTTCTTTGTCTTTCTTTTTAGAAAAGAGATTTCTCCCTATGGTGCTTGCTTTCAAAAAACAAATATTAGCTTAGAAGGATCTTGCTTGTTTTGTATTCTCGGAAATTTTTTTGAGTTAGACTACTTGGGAAAGTTTTTTGGTTTTGAAACGAAATTGGAAAAAAGAAATACTCTCTCCTTCCTGTAAGTAGGCATGCTTTCAAAGGTAAAGTGAAAGAATTTGCACATCATAACTGCATGGTTTTACATTTTTGTCATAACTCCATGCATTCACCTAACCGTTCAAATTAAAATCAACGGTAGCTATAGGTTAAATTTTTTTAGTAACTTGAGTGATAGGTTAAAGACGTGTTCTGACATTGCAAAATGTAGGAGTTGTTGTTTATTTCCTACACTGCAACCTGGGACTCGCATGGTTTTTCCACGTACCGTCGGTATATCGAACGAGCTTTCATGTACCCTTGAGGTATATCAAAATGTACTTCACGTACTCGATTGTATATCAGAAGGCCCCTTGTGGATGGTTGTGCATTAGACATCACTACTACGGATTTGAACTCCTTAGACCATCTGAGAAAATACCTTTTGTACGTCTTGTTGGTGAAATACACCAAGAACAACACTCGGGGAGATTACTACGCACATGCCATCTAGGTAGTTGGGTATTCAAGTGAGGTACGTCTTATCCTCATCACCGTTTTTTACTGTTGGACCCTGTGGTATATCATGAGTTGCAAAAAATTCACAATCCTGGTGAGGAACCAACTTATTCATCCCATATTGTCACTTAAATTTTCTTATGGCCTATAGTTTGTGTAGGAGAATTTTTGTGTGATTTCCCTAGTTTTGAAACCTTAGGTTAGGTGTAGTGACTTTTTACAATCTAGCTGAGTTTCAGTTGAGACGATCCAGAAGAAACCAGGGCTTACCACCCGACTTTCCACCTGCACCAGGGGAAGACCCAATGGAAGCCACAAATCAAGGAGCTGCAACTGACTCCCATGTGGGAGGTATACCAGTTGTAGAAAGTGGAGAGCAATTCACTTCTTATATTAATCCCTTGGTCCAACAGTCTCATGCGGCTGACACTTCCTTTCATTCTCCGATGGGAGGTCGAATTGATGGTCTTGATGAAACTGAGTATGTCCATGATGCTCCTTTTTGTAGAACTTCTATGGGTCAAGCCATTTCCGAATTAGGGGTTATTAGACCCCCTTTTGAAAACCCTCCATTGAATGAGGATGCATATAGGAGAATTCAATCATCACTTGATCATGCCCATAATTTTCAAGAGAGTATGGATAAATTTATGGATACCCCCATACCTCACAAAGAACCTATGTTGGCTCTTTTACCTCATCTGTCGGATCCATGGCCTTCTGGATAGAGTCCACTAGCTGAGACTTTGACTCCCATTGATGATGTTCCACCTCGTGGTATGTCTCCTTGCAATCCAGGTCAAACCTCCAACTCTACATTTTTAAATTCTAGGTATGTTTCTAGTCCTCCCTTAACCTCTGTAGCTGGGGGGAAATCCTCAGCTCAATTGGGGGCAGTACATTCCAATGCCAGGGGGAAACCCCCACCACGACCTACGTTATCTGTTAGTGGATTTTCTACTAGTACTAAACATACTTCTACTATAGGAAAACCCATAGTGGTTGTTCCTCCTACCCATACCAATATGGTAAACCCTCCATCGAGTTCAGGCCAACCCTTAGGGGAACAACCTGCAGTCAACCAGTCTTCTTGGGGTTATGGTTACCCAGCGAATTAATTACTTGTAGAAAACATGAATTATCAACCTACATCTACAGGAACTATGTATCCTGGAGTCCCTTACCCTAGAAACACATATATTCCATGGGGGAAACCTAATTGGTCCTACATGTCAGCAATGGGAGGAATGCATATTCTTACTGCTGAAGGTGTCGAAGGGCCACCTTATGGTGGCCCACCCTTTGGAGGTCCACCAGGAGGAGGAACACCTGGTGGAGGTCCATCTTATGGAGGACTACCACCACCTAGAGTCCCACCTTCGGGAGGACCACTTCCCGGAGGTCCACCTTCTAGGGGTCCACCACCTGGGGCTCCACCTTCTAGAGGACCACCACCTAGCAGAACACCACCACCCAGAGGCCCACCACCTAGAGGCCCATCCCCTTTGGGAGGTTCTTCGGGAGGGTCATTTTCCCATCAACCAATCAAGAGCCAATATATCAGTCATCTTATGGTCCTACTGGTAAACATATGCCTTATCAATACTACCAGTATGTTGAACCTAATCGACAACTTGTGTTCCTAAAAATTTTGGACTTTCTCAATTTGTCCAAGTTGATAAATGATCCCATTCAACACAACCCTTCATGTCCTGTTATTCCAGTTAAGTTACCATCGGACATTCCAAAGTTTGATGGGAAGCAGGGAGATGATCCCAAAAATCATGTCATGACTTTTCATCTATAGTGTTCTTCGAACTCCTTGACGGATGACTCTATTCATTTGAGACTCTTCCAGTGAAATTTGACCGGTATGACCACAAAGTGGTATATTGAACTTCTACAACGTTCGTTTGTGGATTTTAGCTCATTGGAAACTATTTTTCTTACACACTTTCAGCTACCCATTCATTATCAAACAGGTACGGACCTTTTGACCTCACTTCATCAAAATACCTCCACACACATATTGGACCATATCCATGAGTGGATACGATGAAGATGACTTATTAAATCTCCCATCCCAGACCAACTATTAGCTAATTGGTTCATGAAATCCCTGTTTCCTCCCATTTCCTGAGATGTGGCTATGGGTGGTGTTGTTACCGAAGCGAAGGCTATTAGTTGCGCTCAATATCTAGATTTGGTATATTCCCAATCTAGGACTTTGTATGACCTTATCCCGCAAGCTCCTCATCCCAGCATGAACCCTGCTAAGACACCTGCAGAAACTCCTGTTGATGGGTTTGTTGGTTCAATCCATCCCTCGTCGGCATCCAAAACTGCCAAGAACCTAATGCTTCTAGTACTACTCCTTCAACTCCTATTGTTTCAGCCGAGGTAAATACTATTCAAAGTACACAAACGCCCGACAATAAGAAAAAAGGAAAATACAAGACTACAACCACACAGAATGATAAAGGGAAGAGAAAGGCTAAGTTCCCTTTCTTTTTATGCGGGGTGATCACTTCATGAAGAAGTGCCCTCGTTTTGAAGAGATTAGTAAATTCCTGAAAAGTAATCCCACACCCACGGTGCTTACCGATCCCTTCCCATCTCAGCAACAAATGATAGACCATATGTCTAATCAGGGGACCTCTAGTTCCACAGAAGAAATCAAAATGATGTCTTCAGATACCATCAATTTGAATACTCGTAGTCATTCATATGACAAGCCAACAGAGAAGAAGGATGAAAATCCTTCTTCTGAGAAAGTTCCTTCTACTAGTTCTCCTCCATCTTCATCTAATGGCCCTATCATGATTGAAAAAACCAATCTTGATCTAATTTTACGACCACCTAAGGCTACCCTCAGGAAGGATGTTTTCAATCCCAATGCCCGATCTGTGCAATTTTATAATGTTGTTGAATATTTATCTCATGCACCTTGCGCGATGTCTACCATTGAGGTACTCCAAAGTTGTCCAACGCAACGTAAAAACCTGCTAATGGATTTAGGGGAATTAGACCCAGATAATACCAACTTGATTCATTTCAACGTAGAGAACTATAAATCCATATTACCTCACCAACTCGCATTTCAAACTGCCTCTAGAGTAGTTGGAAGAAAGGTCCATCAGATCATTCTGGATGAAGGAGCTTCAACCTTAGCCTTGTCAATAGCCTGTTGGAGAGCCATTGGTTCTCCTGAGCTTACAAAGTCTCCTACAATGTTAAACAATTTTGATGGACAAGGTTTCCAGCCTCATGGTATGTTACCAGCCCTTTCATTTGAGCTTGGAGGAAAAATTGTTTCCATTCAGGTGGAAGTAGTTGATGCCCCGTTAGATTACAATATCCTATTTGGGAGAAACTGATTCTATGCCATGACTGTTGTCGCTTTGACATTTTTTGAACTCTCTAGTTAACTCATTTGGGAAAATTTGTAACTATTGATCAACTTGACTTTTGTTGATTGGATGTTACTACATCCACTCTAAATAACATCCCTATGCTAGGTCAGTCCCCTCCTCCTTATCAGTTGATTGGGGTAGGCATGCTAAAAGATTCAATCCTTATGGGAGTGTTTCCTTCCTTACCTCCTAGTACAGAAGTAGTGACCATGAACATGATTTACACATCTGGTTATAGTACCAAGGGGAAATAAGTTGTATGATGTTTTCCAATCCACCTCTGATGTCCAGCCAGATGGTCTTCATTTGGTAGCTTCAGATCCCTACCACTCTCCCTACTAGCTAGAACCCTCTCTTCCCACTCTAGACTATCTCACATAGAATTTTCCTTCGGATGAGTCCATCATGGAGATCATAAGTGTGAATGAACCCGTATGGGAAGATCACCATCATTGATCTTCTTTTCTTCCCAATGCCAACTCGGTAGGTTTTGACCTTGAATCACTTATCAGTATTGTTATTGTCACCCATCCACAAACACCTATGTTGTTGTAGGACATATATTTCGAAGGAAATATTTTCAACATCACTAAAACAAACCCGATTGACATATCAATCAATCCCGGAACCATCGAGCATGTTCATGTAGGCCATAACCGCTCGATTGAAGAAACTAAAATTTTTAGAGATATTTTCAAACAATTCCATGATATTTTTTCTTGGACTTATGAGAAAATTCCTGGAATTGATCCATCAATTGTCGTACACGAGATTAAAACCTATACCACAGCTAATCCTGTCCGACAAAAAATACATCAAGACCATCTTGGGAAGGCTACAGCTATCAAAGTTGAAGTAGAGAAACTTCTGAAGGCATGGTTTATTTATCCTGTACCCCTGACAAAATGGGTATCTAACATTGTCCCTGTAACCAAAAAGTAGGGTACTATTAGAGTCTGCATCGTTTTTCGCGACTTGAATAAGGCTTGTCCTAAGGACAATTTCCTAACTCCACATATCGACAGATCATCGATAACTTTGCTAGAAGCATCATCTTTTCATTTATGGATGGTTTCTCTGGCTATAATCAAATAGATATTCTACCCTCTGATCAGCATAAAATGGCATTCATTTGTCCTTGGGGAACCTTTGCGTATCGAAAGTTACCTTTTGGCTTAAAAAACGTTGGAGCTACATTCAAAAGAGCCATGTCCTATGTCTTTCATGATATCAAGCACATAGTGGAACCGTACCTTGATGACCGCCCCACTCATTCACAACAACAGGAGGATCATCTAGGGCACCTTAGAGACATTTTCCTCAGGTGTCGTCATTATAACATACGATTGAATTCACACAAGTGTGTCTTTTGTGTAGAGACTAGACGCCTTCTTGGCTTCGTAGTTTCCAAATATGGCATTAAAATTTATCATCTAAAAATTGTTGCTATCTTGTCCTTACTTACCCCAACAATCCTTACTGAACTCCAAAGTTTGCAAGGGAAGGAAAAATTTCTCCGTCGTTTTGTGTGCAACTTCGCCGAGAAAACGCACAGTTATATGTGTCTCCTGAAGAAAGACACTTCATTATTTTGGGATGACCAGGCCCAATGATCCTTTGATAATCTGGAACACTCTCTAACTATTTCACCTGTGATACACCCCCTAGATTATTCAAAGGAATTTATCTTGTATGTTGTTGCCTCCGCTACTACCATCAGAATGGTTCTGTCTCAACACAATCCCAATGGCTAAGAACAAATGATATATTACATGAGTAAAAGTCTCATTGACTCTAAAACTCATTAATCGCATGTGGATAAATGAGCTTTGGCCACAGTCATTGTTGTTCATAAATTTTGTCATTACATCCTGCTTCGTACCACAACTGTACTCGCAGATCAAAACCCTATCTACTACATTCTGACTCGTCAGGTACTAGGGGAGAAATATTCCCATTGGATTGTTATCCTATAGGAATTTGATCTTGAGTTCACCAAGGCCACTTTGAAGAAATCCTTGGCTTTTGTGGAGCTAATGTGTGACCTTCCCTATGCTTTGACAGAAGTTGAGCCCAATGATTCATTTCTGGATGAATTCTTTTTTTTGAAAAGCACAACTAACCCATGGTATGGAGATTTGATCATCTATATCCAGACCTAGAGATTTCA
The DNA here is from genome assembly GCA_001517045.1 of Pseudotsuga menziesii. NCBI lineage: Eukaryota > Viridiplantae > Streptophyta > Pinopsida > Pinales > Pinaceae > Pseudotsuga > Pseudotsuga menziesii. Next base: position 20,834 of record LPNX010501024.1, on the reverse strand, counting down.
GCCTAGCATATCATGTGACGATCGTTGTCATATTCATCACCATGCAAATTACTTTCTCATTCTAAATGATACATTGTACCACTGTGGTATAGATTCCATCCTTCAACGATGCCTTACACATGAAGAGGCTGAAACAGTTTTCAATGATTGCCACTCTAGAGCATGTGGAGGTCATCTTTCTGGGATGGCTATAGCCCAGAAAATCCTTCACGCTGGCTATTTCTGGCCCTCGATATTCAAATATTGTCATGAGGTTGTTAATAAATTCCCACCATGCCAACACTTTTATCCAAAAAAGCGCACCCACCCTACTCCTTTACACCCCGTCATTGCAGTTGGCCCTTTTTTCCAAATGGGGTATTGATTTTATGCATTGTAAGCCTACTTCATCCGACGGGCATGGTTACATCATTGTAGCCGTAGATTATTTCATAAAATGGGCTGAGGAAATTCCTACATATGTAGAGGATGGTAACATCGTCGCCCTCTTTTTCTTCAATCACGTGATAGCTAGGTTTGGAGTCTCGCAAGATATAGTCACTGACCACGAATCTCATTTCCAGAATTAGATGATGGTTCAGCTGAGTGCTAAGCTGGAATTTCACCATGAAAACTCAACTCCGTATTACCCGCAGGTTAATGGTAAGGTTGAGGCCATTAACAAAGTTTTAAAAACTATGCTGCATAGGATGGTTGGAGATCACAAATCCAACTGGCACTTAACTCTCTTTTCCACACTTTGAGCTTACAGAACTTCAATAAAAACAGAACTAGTTTCACACCCTTCCAACTGGTCTATGGAATGGAATTTTTCATTCCTATCGAGTGTCAAATTCCGTCACTTGAACTCATAGTAGAACTTCTCCCACACATTTCCACTAAGGAAGAAAGATTTATGTACTTGACTAACCTTAACGAAACTAGAAGAGATTTCACCTTAGCTAATGAGGCACACAAGAAAAGCGTCAAGGCACAAAATGACAAGTCTGTTCAACCTCGTGTCTTCAATGAAGGTGACCTAGTCCTGACTTACGATCAGAGACACGATAAACTAGGGAAGGGAAAGTTCGAATCCATGTGCTATGATCCCTTTATCGTTAGTAAGGTCTTAGAGAAAGGGGCTTATGAGCTCGTAGATTATGACGGGATACCCTTCGGAAAACCTCACAATGGGTTGTACCTGAAGAGGTACTATACCTAAGACATTTATGTATGGTACCTTGTATATATGTATATTTGGCTTTCAGTGTGTTTGTCATTTTCAAGATGGTTTTGAGTTGATGTCCATATTGTTTATACCATGTTTTGGTTATGCAAATTGGATGGCCTTCTACAGTTTTGCGGATGTTGCATGACATCATACCTTGAACCTTGCTTTAGAAACTTGGGCGTTGTATTCCCCAACTCAGGATTTAGTTAGTTCAGGTGCGGTTTGTATTGGTCTAGCTACCAACAACATCGTCGAGTATCAGGCAGTGATAGGTTTACTCACCAAGGATGCATCTCAGGGAATTCATGAGTTTGTAGTGTTTATGGACTCTCAATTAGTGGCTTTTCGCCTAAATCACATCTACACTATCGGGAAACCTACACTTCTCCACCTCTTTCGGAGAGTGCACTTGTTAGAAAGGTCATTTGATTTCATCACTTATAGGCATATCCCTAGGTCTGATAATATGATTGTTGATTCATTGGAAAATTTCATCCTAGACTGGCATATTGTCCATTCATAACTCATTAAAAATAAACATGGTCAATCATAATGTAAAATAAACAGTAGAAACATGTAAAACTCATGTAAATACAATTCATCCATTTGAAACACGTGTAAACACCATAACTGAGTCTATATATATATATATATATATATATATATATATGTATAAAAGTGTTTTTTACAAAAAATATGGTCACGAGACCTCATCTGAAGCACTGTGGATTTCATGCATACAAAATGATACAAAAATATTGAAGCTAGCTAAGCTTTGAGGGATACATCATGCAGACCACTCTAACGGTGCTCATGGTAGCACATAATGGCCCTTGCTACTATGCATAGCAAGCAATTGAAGCGTCCTGATATGTCTCTGAAACCTACCAGGGAGATCATCTATAGTAGCATTCGGTATATCTAGAGTCAGTCAATCCAGGTTCTCCTCCAGCTCTGTGAACTCGTCATCGCTTCTATGAAAAAAATGATCTCCTCCTCTCCTAACCATTGGGGAGGATCCCCCAGGTCATACATCACCAACATCTGCATGTAGAATTCAGGTCTTGTTATCATCCATAAAAATCATAAAAACATGAAAAATATAAAAACATAATCAACATCTTACCTTTTGTTTCTTACCGATGTCACCCCACTGAACCTTAGGTGGTAGTGGTAGGTCAGGATCGCCTCAAAATTCGGTCCTTGCATATGCATAATCCTCAATCATGAGGATCTGATCACTTAGTTGGCGGAAGAAGGCAGCCTCGAACTTTACCTTAGCCCTGCCACCTCCTGTGTGGGCCATGATATCCACCCAACGCACCATGCGGGGGTCTCTAGATATCATCTCTATAAATACAACCTGGGGCTACATGAGGGATACCCTCTTAAAGAAGAAGGATGCTTGGATGGTCCCATATCCAAACTACTTCAGCTCTCCTTGCCGACATTTCGTCAACTGATCCTTGAACATAGGTAAAAGTGCCTCGGCCTAGTTATAGACCATGGGTGCCATGGAATCTAGGGAATACAACATCTGTGGCCAGTATTCTTGGTGGGGCCCTTGGTTCCTAGCCACACTCTTCATGGTAAAAAGAACAGTCTGAAGCGGTAGATCCCTTATAGCCTTTATAGGGATGGATCTTCTTACTTGATATTTTGGTACTAGGAAAGCAATGGTGACCAATCATCTCTTGTGTAATGACATCCCCACCTCAGGAACCAGTCAGAGAAATGGGTGCTTCCCGTCTAGATATCCCTGTCAAGAAGTATATATCTTCCACCTCCATAGTCAAAATATGAGGTCCTACCTCAAAATACTGTTGTTCTAGATTCCACATTCGTAGGATGTACTCTAGTAGACATGCATGGGAAATCATGCTTGCAGCGCGGAAGATTTTCAAGAGGCCACAGCCTCTCAAAGCAGTTATGCATGCAACCCACATTTCTTATGGCTAGGGCATCATCATCATCATGTTTCCGTTCCTTCCAAATCATCATTTTTTGACCAAATAAACCTACCAAAAATCATCAATGAGCTAGTTAGAAACACATTTCACCATTGAAATTGCTCATAAAATTTTTATATGGCTAGAGAATGTTTTTTTTTGAGCTCACGGTCGGCACCGCCTCTGTCCTGTTGAGACAGAGCGGTGCCACCACCTGAGTATAACTAAAAAACCACGGTTTTCATTGGGCGTCGTCTTTCCCATAAAGGCCAAGCACGGTGCCCACCATTGGTATTTTAGGTTGATCCATTAAACTCAAAAAACCAAACTAATTAAAAAACGGAAACCATAGAAAGGAAGGGAAGGGTGCTAGCTATTACCTAGATCTGACGGTGCAAAAAATAGACGAGCGACGACTTCACAATCTCGAGTTGAAATTTGCAATACAAATCTCCTAGAATGCTCTCCAAGGTATGGTAAATGGTAAAATGACTTGTTTTTAACTATTTGCTCAGCTTTTATAACATATTTTTAGGGTTTTTTGTATTATTTTAATGTTTTAAAATCATTTTATCAAAAAATACCCTTTTATATAGTCTATAAAAGTAATTTTTAATATTTTTGGAGACTAATAATCTTTTTAAGAGTCTTGCAGGGATGAAAATAAACAGTATTGGCTATGGGGAAGTTCATTTTTTACTTTTTCGTACTTCTGAAAAATGAAAAAGGTCCTTGAGCGTTCATTTTGACACTTTAATCACGCTCCCAAAACCTAGTATCAAACTTCCGATTCTTTTTCCGATTATTTTCAGGCTCATAAAACCCGTTCATCGCATAAAAGAAACCTCTTGGAGTCTTCTTTAAACTCTTTTTGTACTCCCTAAATGTGAAAATATTGTCGACCGTAGTTGTCTTCTTCATGCTCATAAAAATACCTAAATAGTCATCTTTCGACGGTAGTTTATCTCTTTTTCAGTTCGGATTGACTATTTACAAAAAAGGACCCTTTGGAGTCTTCTTCCATCTTCATTCAGACTCTCTAAACATGAACGATACCAAGTTAACTTTCATTCGACCTGTTAAACAAAACATTGAGAGACCCTCTTTTGGGAACGAGCCCCTCCTTTATCAGGTTCATAAAACATATGAGAATGTACTTGTCTTTGGATAATCTACAATGAGTGGTTGTTACCCTCTTTGAACTCATAAAATGAAAAGAGGCACTCATCAAACATGATGGGGAAATTAAGGGAAGGGAATAAATTCATTTTGCAAATAAATGGAAGTTTGTCATCACCTTTGAACATGGCACTTGTCTGCATTTCATTCAGTCAATTAGGTATTCAACTTGTCTCTGAGTCGATCCAATTTCATGAGTCATGTCACTCCTTTGAGTGTTTCAAAGAATGCATTGTCCAATGTCGTATTGTGTTCCGCCTCATTGAGTCAATGCTGCCAAGTATTTTTTCGTGCCACTCGATGTTCAAAGGGAAGTTTGAAAGTTTATCTCTTTAGTCAAAATAGTCTTTGTGTCAACAATTTTTGAGTCAGTCCTATGGTTATGTTATCTACAACATGCCAGAACTTTGTCCTAAGTTTCGTGTCGTCGATGTGGGATTCATCATGGCCCTCCTTCTATGAGACTATTCCCGTTGACATCAGCTCATTATCCATGAATTAGTCTTAGAAACAAGTTTAGTGCCTTGAGATCTATATGCCTCAATGATAGATTCTCTCACTCTCAACATAAGTTCACATCATTAACCTTTGATCGATAGACTCGACTGAGTGTTTGAAATCAAATCATCTATTCACACTCATTGGATTCTACTAGGGTACCTTGGAGATCATTGACATTAATGGTGATCTCCCTCGCACTTGTTAATGGTTCACATCATTGACCGATAATCAAGTGGTTTCTACCATGTTTGACTTCAGATAATTGTAATCACATGGATAGAATTGTACTTTGTGGAAGATGAGATGAAGACCCTGGGTATCTGTTAAAAGCACTCATAGCTTTCTCCCTGGGTTGCGATGGAAGTATATTGTATGAAGTCCCAGCATGGATCCACATTTGTATTGTCATGGCTATGCTCTAATTTTTGCTCATTTGACATAGATCTACAGTGTATTTCTGGTAGTTATGTCCCAAGTTTGAGTCCTCTATCACATGGATCTATGATGTATTATAGTAGCCATGGTTGTTAATCTCTCTCATGTATCTTCCTTGTATTGGTCTGCAGCCATGATGAGGACACATTTTTTCTTGAGTCAAAAGTATTGATGTATTGCAGATGCCTGGTTAATGATCTCTGATCAAGCTCATTCTTGCCTCAAAGTGATAACTTGCTCTTTCAAATCTCTCTCCTATTGTATCCTTCTAGCCTCATGCTTTGGGGGGGAATTTGTTACACATAAATCTTGTCATCATCATGTGATAAGGTCCCAAACACCAGTATTTTCCCTGAATCCCAAGTTTTGAAGTAAAACACTGTCCTAGGTATCAATCTTGCATATGAAAACCCAGCACCGCTCCTGCCTTTAAGTCAATAGGCGTTGCCTTCTTCAGCAATGCCTTTACCCTCTTGACAGTAGGCGGTTCCACCACCTTTACCTCTTGTACAAGGCATGGTTCTTCCCTGTCACCGATTTGTCATAGTGAACAAGAAGCGGTGCCCTTGGTAAAAATTTAAAAAGAGAGGTCTCTAGGAAGCTTCTTGAAGGAAGGATTCATGGCACCTTTATCCCTACACCTAAGGACCACCTGGACTCGATATCCATCCTTTTGGGATCTCCTATCCACCTCACCCATTATTTTATCAACCATCCCTATCCTCTCTTTGCCTATAAAAGAAGGCTCATTTCCATGGTTGAGGAGGAGAAAAGTTATGTTGTTGAATTGGCATTCTGGCCTAAATCAGTAGGGTGAGCATAGAGGGAGCAAGTAGGATCTTTTGGGGACAATATATCGGCTTTGTGAAGGATCATATCGACACTAAGGAAAAGGTTGTAAACTTCTTATTCATCTTAATGCAAAATTGGTTCCTTTCCCATAAAGTATATTATGTCATTATCATGTATTTTAATGTTGGATTCCTTAGTCACCAACATAGAATAGTGGATCATATTCTGGTACTCTTTGATCTCGTTTGTTGGTTTTCATGTGATATTGTAGGTACATCTGTGAAGAGTGATCATTGCAGGAAGTAGCTACACCAGTATTCCATCAAAGACACTCATTCTAGATCTCCACCCATTCTAGGGAATGTCTTCCAATTCTGTAGTGAATCATTTGTTTAATATCTGAACCATTCAGACTAGAGGAACATCTCCTATCCATAGGAGGTGCATTTTTCCTAGCTATAGTAAAAAATACAAAAAATGACATAAAATATTCATAATTATTCTATCTTCTACCTTGCGCGCTATCCTCATCTTGTGCAGTGTCTTTTGAGCTTGCGTAGCATCCGTGATGCTGCTCAACTTACCTCAACCCCTTTCCAACACCCGATGTCTCCAAGTTCCTGAGTGGCTAATAGATCATCACCTTCAAACACTCCTAGTCCATCTATCATGGTGGTCACTAGGATACCCAGTGTACCTTTTACTTCTTATTCATTATTTCAAAACACTGAAAGTGCTCCTAGTGGTTCCCCTTCATTTTTTCAAGGTTTTTTGTGGTATGGGGGACACGTTCCTCCATCCGCTCCTTATGTAGGTCCTTCATCTACTTATACCGGTGTGTCATCTGGAAGTATGAACTCCTTTTCAGGGTTCCTCTTTCATAATTCTATTCAAGTGTCAATTGCACCTTTCGGTAGCTCTCCTTTCTCACTTTTTAGTGGGGGAATCAAAACTCTTGTATCCACAACTCTAGCTTCCACTGGAATCAGTTGAGCACAGTACAACACACCTCATGTCAGTAATCATTCGGTATTTGGGTGGAATCCCTTTCAAAACATTGCTATTTCTTCAAATCCGGTGGCTACTAGCAACCCTGACCTCTCTTTTAGGAACACTGGTGCAAGCACTTCCTCACCCCATACTCCTCAATATCAATCTCCAGCTTAGCCCATATTACCCTTTCTAGAAAATTTAAACTTGCCAGACTTATCAAAACTCATGAATGACCCTGTGCGCCACAATCCAACTTGGCCACCGATTCCGATTAAATTACCTTATGATATTCCTAAGTTTGAAGGGAAAATAGGTGAGGACCCAGGTGACCGTGTCATGACGTTCCATTTGTGGTGCTCCTCCAAATTGTTGAAATATGACTCAATTAGGCTGAGGAATTTTCAATGAAATTTGACCACTGTAGTGGAAAAATGGTATATCAAACTTCCATCTTCCGCATATGACAGTTTTCTTGATTTAGCAACCATTTTCTTGAATCAATTTCAAATTCCTATATGGTATGATGTCGGTACAAACCTTCTATCGAAATTTTGATAAAACAAGGCCACTACTATATCTGACCAAATTTTGGAGTGGAGAAGGAGAAAGAGCTTATTAAAGCCAATATTCCTCCCGAGTTCCTGTTGGAGTGGTTTTTGAAGTATATATTGCCATATATTTCAAAATATGTTTCAACATTAGGAGTGACTTTGGAGGAGGATTCCATACTCAAGTCCCAGCAACTGGATTTCATATATGCCTAGTCTAGGATTCTTTATGAGATTATTCCTAAGGATCCAAGGTCCACCGCAGACTTTACTAAACCTAAGCCTATACCACATGTCAATGGTGTGGTGGGTTCAGTTGACACTCCAACTATAGAATCACTAGCCAAACAAATCCATGAATGGTCAGTGAAGCAATCTACAGTAGAGGTAGCCAAGGCTTCCACCCCCTCACCCCACAGTGCAAACATTTATACTCCAAAATATACCCAAAATTGAAATCAGCGGCCTAGTGGGAAAAATAACAAGGGTAAGAAGGGTGAGGGAAATCAAAACAAGTAAAATCCCACAAACCATGTTGAAGGGGGGGGGGAATAAAATAAGAAAGTCAAATTTCCTTGCAATATTTTCCAGTAAGACCATTTGAACTATCAATGTCCCTTAATACATCAAGCACATAAGTATCTAAAACAACAACAACATGTCATCCTAAAGGATCTATCTCCACAAGGAAATAATGCATCTTCTAGTGATCTGAAAAACATTGGGGGCATGCAAAATTCTCCTTCTACTGATCAATATTATATCAATATGGTCTGATCCCATACCTTACTACAAACTAGAGCTAAGAATTATGAAACAGAGGCTCAATAGAAAGATAAACAAACTGCCAAAAGATTATCCCCACTTTCAATAGATAAATCGGTTGATACTATGTCGAAGATACCAAAAGGTGTCTTCAAATAGAAATTTCACAACCCTAACATGAGGGACGCTTAGAACTACTCAGTTCTAGAATATTTGTCCCAATCTCCTTGTGCGATGTTAGCCTTAGAAGTTCTCCATATTTTTGCTTCACAGCGAGATGCACTTTTGGAATCCATCGACAGTATGGAATCTGTGAGCCTGATGGATAAGTTTAATATTTATTATGTCAAACCACGCCTACCTTACCATGTGGCCTTTTCGATTGATGTTGTCCATGGGGGAAAAACCATTGGAATAAAATTGATAGATGAAGGTGCATCCACATGTGTAATGTCTATTTCATTTTGGAAGGATCTATGATCCCCTAAGTTGGTCCCATCAAACACTTTGTTGACCGCTTTTGACAGAAGGTATTTCCGTCCACAAGGTATCCTACCATCTTTTGAAATAAAACTGGTAGGGACAATGGTCTTTGTGCAAATCGAAGTAGTTGATACCCTTCTGGACTATAATTTAATATTGGGGAGGATTTGAACCTATGCGATGTGCACTATTCCATCGTATTTTTTCTGAGTCCTTATGTTCCCACACGAAGAAAAGTTGATACCTTCTGACTAGCTATCATATACTCAGAAAGGTCATATGGAGACATCAAAGTCCAATGTACCTTGTATTGATTAGTCACGTCCGACGAATGAAAGTTTGGGAGTTTGGATGTATACATCATTGATGGGAACTTTTGATATGCTCGCTCCTATAAACTACTTAGGCACAACTAGTGTAGGGAAGAACATCTGTATGGTTGTAGATAGAACTAACCTATGGGTCCTCCCTTAACAAGAAGAGCCTCAAATTCCCTTATCATCATCAGAAGAATCCTATCAAGCTATATTTAATGCTACTATTGATTCCATCTTGACTCCTCTAGTCTTAGAAGTGTCGGATGAAGCGTACTTGCTCACATGGGAAGAGAACTCAACTTATTCTTATGACTGCTTAGATATGGTTTTGTTGTCTTATGAATCCATTCTAGAAGCAATGATAGGACCCAAGAAAATTTGTGAATATCTCCATCACAATTCCAACTTCCTTCTAGACCTGAGCAAGATAGAAAATTTTGAGTTCCATGTGAGACTAACTGAAGGTATTGATCAGCCTGTGAATTATTTTCCCAAGGAGGGATTCCTTGCCGTGGGGAAAATGGAAAACATGTATGCCACCATTCTGATCAATATCTCTATGAAACCATGTTTCGTGGAAAATGTGCATATTGGATCAAACTCTTCACCTGAAGATATTGCTAGTTATATTTCCTTATTTAAGGAATTTTGCGATTTCTTTGTCTAGTATTACGATATATTCCAGGCATCGATCCATCAATTGTGGAGCATGAAATCAGAACTTACCCTAACATTAAACATGTTCGACAAAATATTAGACCTGTGAATCCGTGGAAAGCGACAGTCATGGAGGATGAAGTGGAAAAATTGTTGAAATTCAATTTCATTTACCCTATCTCTATGATAGAATGGGTATCCTATCCCATTATGGTCGATAAGAAACAATGAACTATACACGTTTGTACATATTTTTAGGATGTGAACAAGGCCTGTCCCAAGGACAACTACCCCATGACGTTCATTAATCAGATTATTGATGCATGTGTGGGTAGTGAGGTTTTCTCGTTTATGGATGGTTTTTCTGGTTATAACTAGATTCAAATTAAACCTGAAGACTGATACAAAACTCCTTTATCTATCCCTAGGGTACCTTCGTGTACAAAATGATTCCTTTTGTCTTGAAAAATGTCAAGGAAAACTTTCAGCGTGCAATAAACTTTTCTTTCCATAATATTAAGCACATTGTTGAACCATACCTATAGGATCTTCCAACCCATTCTCGAAATAGGAAGGATCATCCGGATCGTCTTTGCTTAGTTTTTTAAAGATGCAAGCACTACAAGATTCGTTTAAATCCCCATAGGTGCATATTATGTGTCAGATATGAGTGACTTCTAGGATTCATAGTATCCAATAAGGGTATAAGGGTTGATTCGTTGAAGGTAGAAGCGATTATTAATCTTCCTCCTCCTCAAACCATCAAACGGTTACAAAGTCTACAAGGAAAGTCAAACTTTCTTCGTCGATTTATTGTGAATTATGTAAATATCACTAAAGGTTTCATGCATTTTCTCAAGAAAGACACCCCATTTCTATGGGATGAAGTTGCTCAACAATATTTCAAGGCATTGAAAAAATCATTTCTATCAACTCCTCTTTCGTGCCTACCATACTACATGAAGGACTTCATATTGTATTTGGTCGCATTTGAGTCTACGATAGGCGTCGTGCTTTGGCTGGTCCTAAACTAAGGTATTCACATGTAGAGAAACTGGATCTGGAGATAGTTTATGTCATCCAAAGGTTGAGACACTACATTCCGCTCAGGAAAACCACTCTGGTTGTGAACGTAAATCCATTCCAATACATATTATCCCAATGAATAATTGGGGGAAAGTTTAATAAGTGGATTGTCATTCTCCAGGAGTTTGACCTATATTTTCAATCCACCAAGTCTAAGAAGTACCTAGTATTCATGGATTTTATCTCAGAGTTACCGAGCGAGGAAAGTGTAGTGATAGAAAATGAGCACATTTTCTTAATTTCAACCTCTGATCCTTAGTAAGGAGATATCCTAGTATATCTCCAAAATTTGAAGTGTCCTGCAACCTTCTCATGAGAAGATCGACGTACTCTAAGTGTAAATGTGAAAAACTAACCGTAATCGGTGATACATTATATAAATGAGGGGTAGATTCCATATTGTGTCAGTGCCTTACCCATAAGGAGGTTGATCTTGTCCTAAATGATTCTCACAACAGAGCATGTGGGGGTCATTTATCTAGGTTAGAAATGACCCAGAATATATTCTGTGTCGATTATTTCTGGCCTACCATATCCAAAGATTGTGTAGAAGCAGTAAAACGTTGTCATCCATGCCATCTTCACACCATAAAGATGCAGTCACATCCTGCTCCTCTTTTTCCCATCATTGCGGCAGGGACCTTCACCAAGTGGTGGGTGGATTTCATGACCTGCAACCTAGTTTCTGCTGGGGTGCATAAGTATATCATTATCGTTGTTGACTACTTTATGAAGTGGTCAGAGGAAATTCCTACCTTTCAAGCCAATGTTGATATGGCAACATATTTAGTATTCAATCAAATTATCACCATGTTTTGTATTCTGCGGAATATTGTCACTGACCATGCCAGCCATTTTCAGAACAAGATGATGACAAACTTGACCACTATGCTAGGTTTTAGGAAAGACCACTCATCTTCCTTTTACCTGCAAGTGAATGGGAAAGTAGAAGCAGTGAAAAAAACTTTGAAAACCATTCTCAAGCAAACTATTAATGCAAGTAGGTCAAACTAGAACATCATGTTGTATCCAGCACTTTGGGCATATCGAAGGAATGTTAAGACTACCACATGGTTTTCACCTTTCAAGCTCATTCATGGGGTGGAAGAAGTCATGTCGAGGCAATGCGATATACCATCCTTGAATATTTCCATTCAAATACTTCCCGACACTACTGATATTGAGGAACATTTACTACATTTAGAGCATATAGATGATCAGCGCATTGCACACTCACAACAAACAAACTGTTTAAATAGTGTAACTTCAAAGGATATTCTATATGTATTTTACTGATGTACCCCAAGGGAGATGTATTATTCCTACGTCTGGAAGTTACTACTGTATTTGGTGATCATAGAGTCATGAGGTAAATCTTCCATTGTAAGTCGTGTTAATAGTACCCTAACAAATATAATATAATATTGTATTGATTCTTCCTAAATGAATTCATCCCAGTCAGTTAAGTGGGGTCAACTTGTTAGGTGAAAATTCAAGTGACAGAAAGA
>LPNX010501015.1:156066-182115 GCA_001517045.1 Pseudotsuga menziesii | reverse complement strand
AAAAAAAATTTAATCTTTCTGATTTTTGGCACGGTTAAAAGAAAAAATCCACGCGCCGTCGGAAAAAACCGTCGGATTTTGGATCGAAATGTACTAGTGACAGAGCAGCCCGCAGGCCGACAAAACCCTCGGAGTCAAATGATAGGTGAATAGGGTTTCCTTCCTTTTTAAGTCGCCAATGCATGGACGAGAGTATACCACATGCCTCTCAAATAATGTAACCATGCGAGGTTATTGTCTATAGTCAATCTGCGCTTTCAATTATCAACATATCATTGCCATGATCATAACAAAACTTTGCAATCAACTATAGAATGTATATATATATATTCATTTTGAAACACAAAACTATATCATTGCAATTGATGGAATTGAGGTTTGTTATATTTGTTAATAACGGATCTATGTCATTGACCATAGAGTAAAGGTGTAAAAACCTTTCCAATAAAATAATCATGAGGTCGACCATAGTATAAACATTTATAAATAATGATTTGCATGCTTACTTTGCAAATGACAGTTTCGATGGATCTTATCATTGTTTACAAAGTCATTATATGAATGTTGGTGCTTGCTTGGTTCTAGCATAGTATAGTAATTTAATTTATAATGTTTTAATTTGATGTTGACCTTAGGTTAGAAGGTTTTAGGTAGTAAAATCTACCATAGTAGTTAGTATAAGCTACACATAATTATAGTATGGTGACATTTACAATAGTAATCTTACTATTGTGTAAACCATGCACAAGATTTATAAACTACAGAAATAACACTGATAGTGTATTTTCCTTTGAATCGACTTTATAGAAGTGGTGGTTAGGTAGTATTCCACCTTAAGATAAGGTATCTAGTTACAAAGAACCAAACTTACATTATATCATTGAAATTACCAGGTAGTAAGGCTACCTATGGATATAAGTAACAATTATATTTGGTACATTATAAAAATAATTTGGTATTGTATATTGTTACAATAATACTTGCACCAAGGCAATAATTTAAGTACTGAAGTTTATAACCTAATGTTTAGCATAATTACATACAAACAACAGGTTAATAATTTTCATGGCTAGTAAGGAAGAGACAAAATTGAAATATGTAATGTATTGGAAATCCTTATCGTTGAGAATTATAGGGTACATTCATGCATAAAGAACAGTACATTTGAGCATAACATTAGCAGTATGAGCATGTTCCAATAAAAGTAATTGTATATCAAAGAAATTGAGCTCTAAGCTCACAGTAAGGATCTATTTGTTTAGCTAAGTATGTCAAGGATAACAATATTTATGGTTAAACTTTGAATACTGTCTTAGAACCAAAACTATGGAAGAGAATTACTTTACCTCGTCAGAGCTTTGTTTTTAAATAATCAGCATATTTACTATCATATTAACATGCAACAGAAGTACTTCTCGCTACCTTACAAATTAAAATCCTACTTGCTCATTCGTTACCTGTTGAACCTGTAAGAACCAGCAGTCCATCTGCGTTAGCATAATGCTAAGTAAGCCCCGAGTTTTCAAAGATAGATTTTCACCTACTTGCAAAAAAATAAAATTATTAGTGAAGCTAAAAGCAATCTGGATGCAAGTCATTCTTATATAACTTATGAAAATGAAAGTTGTATTAGTTATTGCATTTTGAAACTAATTAATACTAATTGTTAAACTGTTTCATTTTCCACTAACCGCTAGTAGTTAGTGAACTGCATATTCAGATATTTTATGTTATTTTTATGAAATTTTGGGGTTATGACATCATGGGAGCACTCAACCACTGAAAGAAATTCAAAGCCTCCCCACTTTGACCCTTGAAAGCTAGTCTCCTTCCTCAACCGGAAGTAAATTCATCACCTTGGGTAATCTGTTCACATTGATTTTTAACAACCAATAGAACCTCCTCAAGCTTGGGCCTATCCCTGTTGTTAGGGAACCAGATGCATGCGACTTATGGAGGAGCACATGCAATTATATTTGACATGAGAAGGGACATGCCAGACATCATATTTTTCCTGGAGAAGCTCATGCGTATGCAACATCAACTACTATATTTATACGCTCAATGCCCCAGTATGGAAATACACTCACTCAGCTTTTTAATCATTATTCCTCCAGCACCGATGTAAGTAATTGGAATCAAGGATCAATAACCATCCTGTTGCGTAGGATTTAATGCGACGACTATTTGGGAAATAGGCAATTAGATCTCAAGGATCTCAAGTTTCTTGAGATCCAACGGCTTGCTGTGCAACAATTGTCGTATTAAATCCTATGCAGCAAGCTAGTTAATTTTTTCCACCAAAATCCAAGAAAATAAAAATGATGAATCCTCGACCATTATTTAGATGGCTTAGCTCTATGTCCTTTTGTCACTCTAAATTTTTGTCTCTATATATTTTTTCTACCAGTTTGGTTTATAGCTCAGTAGTGCCAAAACTGTTTTTTTTAAGTTAAATGTTCTTAAGCACACTCTTTGTTTTTGTAAACCTTTAAGCCATATAGGCATAATCAAGTTTTGAGGGAAATTTAAGCCCCAGAAGATCTATCTTGGAGGACAAGCTCTCAAGGACTCTAATTATCTTTGTACATAGTTTTTTATAGAAATACAAAATAAAAAATTAAGAAATTTATTGATTAAAATAATATAAAAGATTAAAAAAAAACTAAGTATAACAAGTGAAATCATTGAATTGGGTTGCGAAGATTTTTATTGGTTCTTGAAATATCTGAGGGGAATCTGATCATGTGCTAGATGTTAGAACAAAATATAGGACCTACCCCAATCCCTCTCATTTAAGTTTAAGTCAGCGGTCAAACGTTATCAAATCTCAACTTCAATGGCTGAGATAGGGGGGGGCTAAAATCCCCCCACTAATTTGTCTCATACGTTAGCTCCAACCCCAAACAACAGTCGACTACAAGCCCCACACCTTCCTTGGATCCCATAGTTGATTTAACAGCCTATTGAAAAGATGAAACAACCTCCCCATCGACCTTTGGCACCGAAAAATGAATAGATCTGAACATCACTAGCAATTGCATTCTGAAAGTGGTAATTGTGTGAAGGTATGGGATTATGTCTGCTCATATCAATCAAAATATTCAATATATGCAAGATCATACCATTATATGCAATTTTGTTTGACTATGGCCATTCGAAAAAGGTCTAGTTTGGTGGATTAGTGAAAAATGGAACTCTAAAGGGAACTACGAGCTAAAACTGGGCTCAAAAGGTCTTTTAGGGATATCTTGGACAACTTGAGGACTATTTCATGGTCTTTGAACGAGGGACATGCTTATTCAACTCAATAGGCTTCTATATGTGGACTTGGGTAGAGCATTTCAGTCTAGACAAGGAATAATTCAAATAATCTCTAGTATGGATAAGACTCTACTCCTTACAACAAGAATACTTCGAGCTGGAAACTCTTGTAGACATTGGAAACACGCTATGATGACTCATCAAATTCTTTGAATCCAATAAAAGAGGCCATTACACCTCCTTTTCTTGTATTTGTCTCTATATGAATATCTCCTAACCTCTCCTAGAAGCCATTTGTTTATGTTATAGAGACTCAGAGTGGATCCAAACCCTTGACTATGAACACATATCCTTCCACTATTGGAATTTCCATGAAAATGGACACCTCTTCTGAGAATGCCCTCTCAATCACATCCAAGCCAACCCGAACCATCAAAGAGAAGGATGTTGATGGATTCACAAAATCCAACAGTAAAAGGAAAATACCAAATCCTCCTTCTAAATCCTATGTACCCACCTCTAACTAATTCATTACGTTGGTCACTAATCCATCTAAGGGGGAGTCATCCTCCTCCTCGACTTAGGAAGATCCTCTTGATAAACCTGTGGAAATCCCTACAATTGAGCCTAAAACTCCATAAGGGTTTAATGAAATGGAGGGCATGGAACTGGGTGACCTCGACCTCTAGGGAATTGAGGAAGCTAAACCTCATTTGGAACTTTTCAAGGAGATAGTCATCAAAACTCGAAATGGCACCAATACATCGAACAAAAGGAACCCAAAAACATAAACCTTGGGGTCAAACCCAATATTAAGAAAGAGCTCAAGACACCTTACCAAGAAGACAAAAAGAGAGGTTAAAGAGCAAATAGACGATGTCTATATGAAGTAGGAAATATGATGAGAGACTCAAGGCAATACAACCAACTAACGGAGCTATTTTCCTCCCTCTCCCAAAGTTTGAAATGAATATTGTATCTTGGAACATCATAGGTTTGAATGGACCCTCCAAGCAAATACTCTTAAAAAATGAAAATAGGTATGGAGAAACTTGGTATTCTAATGTTGCAAGAAGCCAAATATACCTCCCTCTCTTTGGAGGCTATCACAAAGAAAGTATAGAAAGGTTCAAAAGGGGAAGTGATGGATGCCCATGGAGCCTCAAGAGGCCTATCTCTCTTATAGAACCCTCATGAGGTAGAGATCGATAATATCTCAGCCGCAATAAGTACAATCTCTGCCAGGTATCATTGTATGGGGAAGACAGAAAAAGGCATGCTCACTAATTTTTACGGTCTTCAAACCATCGATCAAAATATTCTCTTTGTGGATCACTTGCGGGAGCTTTTAAATCTCTTCCAAAACCAGAATTGGATCATAGGGTTAGATTTTGATATGATCGCTAGCCTTTTAGAAAAAAAGGAGAGGTTAATGTTGGCTAAGTCGAGATAGCGTAGCATTCAAGCACTTCATTAAGAATAACCTGATTGACCAAAGCACTGCCAATGGTTTCTTCACCTGGAATAATAAATGAGGAGGAGAACACTAGATTGCATCAAGGTTTGATCATTTTCTAATCTCATAGAAACTTTATACTTATTAAGAAGACCGGGAAGCAGTAATTATTCTGACCAATGGATCAGACCATTAGTCGATATGCCTAACTTGGAACCAAGAAGAAGGGCTAAGAATAGACCCTTTAGATTTGAAATTTTTTGGTTGGACCACCTGGATTTGAAAACTAACATTTAGCAGTGGTGGGAGGATTCTACAACCACAAGAGGTATCCCCATGTACAAATTTCAACAAAAACTTAAAAGTATTAATCAAAAGCTCAAGAGTTGGAAAAAATAGGTCTTTTGGAAAATCCATGAGAATAAAAAAACGATGGAGGCCCATATTGCCACACTACAAGAGGAAATCATTTTGAATGGTTGAACTAAAACCCTCCAACAACAAGAGGCCTTTCTTTGACAAAGACTAGAAGAAAGAATCAAACAGAAAGAAACCCTCTAGAAGCATAAATCTTGGGTGCAATGGCTAAAAGATGGAGATAAAATTTCCAAGTTATTTCACAAATCTATGCTTCAATACCGTCAAAACAACATAATCGTCACCCCTTAAAGAGAGTCAAGGAAACAAAATTCAAACGAATCAGCACATAATAACAAGGATCAAAGATTTCTTCCAAATTATTCTCACTAAATTGCCAAAGGATTGCACAAAAGAAAACAATGACATCATTCAACATATTCCTCGCTTAATCACGATGGAACAAAATGATAGTTTGATGCAAGTTATAACCATGGAGGAAATGGAACAAGTCATCATGAGAATGTTAGTAGAAGAATATCTGGGGCCAAATTTATTTACCTCGGACTTCTTTCAATCTTGCAGCTAGGACATCAACAAAGATTCGGTCTAGGCCATAGTTGAAGCCTCTAGAATCTCTATAGGTATATTATTAAATTTCAACACTACCTTTATGGCCCTCATCCTCAAGGATATCAATTCCTCCACGCCTAACAAGTTTAGACCCATTGTTATGTGCAATGTTATTTATAAAATAATAACCAAGGTCATAGCCAGTCATCTCAAAACCCTCCTTCCACTTCTTATGTCTCCAGAGAAAACAAGATACATCAAAGGTAGGAAAATCATGGATGGTATAATTATGGCCCATGAACTCATACACACCCTTAAAGTCTCCAAGAATCCAGGTATGCTAATAAAGTAGGATATGTCCAAGGCCTTTGACGAGCTACACTAGACCTACATTGAGAGAACTTTACATGACTTTGGGTTTTATCGGCCCTAGATAGAATAGATCGGATCCCTAATCTCACTGGTCTTCTTCTCCATTCTTGTCAATGGTTCCCCCTCTTCCCCCTTTACCCCTTCCATAGGAATCAGGAAAGGAGACCCTCTCTCTCCCCTTCTCTTCATCTTGATGGTAGAAGGACTAGGAAGAAGTATTTCAACAAAAGTCATATTCAATAACATAAAGGGTCTCATCTTTTTTCAAAATGCTCCCACTTTCTCTCACCAATAGTTTCTAGTTAACACCCTTCTTCTTGGACACACCTCATTCTGGGAAACCAAAGCCTTCAAAAAAGTTATGTAGCACTTAATGGAAGCCTCAGGAACTTCCATCAACTAGGAAAAGTCCCAACTCTTTTTCTTCTATACTCCTCTACTTTCTAAATGTCACATCACCCATCTCCTCCATTTCCAAAGATGGTCCCTCCCTACAAAGTAACTGGGATCCCCTCCTTTGGACAAACCCCTCTACCAAGCCAATTGGGAAGATCTTCTTGCTATATTAAAAAAGAATCTCTCAAGCTAGACCTTCATATCCCTTAACCTATATGATAAGGTAGTGTTGATAAAATATGTTCTCCAAGCCTTGCCTCTCTACTTGTTAGTTGTTCTTATTTCCTCCAAACATTTTCTAAAAAGAATTAGGAATCTTTGGAGGAACTTCCTCTAGGGAGGAGACATGTAAAATAAAAAATGGGCCTTGGTCAGTAGGGATGAAGTCTGTAAACCAAATCTTGTTGGTGCCCTTAGGCTTTGAGATCCTGAAAATCATTAATGATGCAATGGGATCCATGCTCTAGTGGAGGCAGATAACCCACAACAATGAGCCATGGGGGGGGGGGGGGTTAAGGAAATATAAGTATGACCCAGATATACCAACTAGGATATGACGATATCTAACATTTGGAACCTAGCCTGGTACAATAGGAAGCTTATTCAAAATCATGGCTTCTGGGAGATAATAAATGGGGCCTCGAACCTCTTCTTGGATGACTCTTGGAACCAAGCCCCAAAAAAAGAGAAACTATATCCCAATTATTACTATTGGAATACTCTCAAAGATCAAAATTACTAGCATGTTCATCACTTATGGACTAGCAACAACTTGGATGAAGAATGGAGGCAATGGTGAATGGATGCTTGTGGACAGATGGACAATTTCGTTCCCTCAAATTTTCATCCAAGCAATAACCTCGGAGCTCAGGAATAGAAGAGTCAAAATAAATCTAGACAAGGATAGGATCCAATGGAAGGTTATGAATTAGTATCATATCACAAGAATCTCCCAAAAGATCCCATATGGGAAACCATATGGTTAAAAATTCTATCCCAAAGTCTCTGCATTCCTCTGGCTTTTAGGGCACAATAAACATTCGCTTGGGACAACTCGCTCAAAACAGGTTTCCAAGGTCCATAAATATGTTACCTCTGCAATGATTAACAAGAGAACAAAGAACATATTTTCAACTTCTGGCTTTAATCAGCTGAGTTATGGGATAAAGTAGCGACATCTTTTAGAATCATGGATAAGGACAGTTCTAGTACAAATTCTACCCTTGTCAACTAGAGGAAGCAAGTGTATAGTATCCCCTTTCTTAATCATCTATGGATTATTTTCCCAGGTCTCCTTGTATAGGGAATTTGGAAGGAACGAAATAGTAGAATCTTCAAAGACCAAGCTCACTCCCAAAACTATGTTTGGAGCAAGCTATAAGGTAACATCCAAGAGACTCTAAAGCTACAAAATTGGCAAGATCAAGATAGGAAACTAATCCAAGAAGAAGCTTGAGTCTTGAAATCCTAAGAGATCAACGTTAATTAATTACGCTCAATCGAAAATATGATAAGACTGAGAGCCCTCAATCCCACTTCATAGAGTCCCCCACCAGAGGGATTCATTAAAATCAATTTTGATGGTGCATCAAAATTTATCCCGCCTAAGAAGGATATGGAGGAGTCTTCAGAGATTGCATGGAACCATTAAAAGAGTCTACGTTGGGTATATTGGAATCAACAACAACAACGTTGTTGAACTAGAGGCTCTCCTCCAGGGCCTCAACATCACAGATCTCAATGTTCTCCAAAATATTATCATCGAAGGGGATTCTCAAATCCTCATCAACATGGTAGCTAAAATCCAAAGTGGGGCTCCCTCTCGAAAATTGATCCACAAATAGAGGTTGGAATATGACATTTAGGCAATTATCCCAAAAAATAAAATCTCTAGTTTCGAACCATGTCAAAATAAAAATGAATAACGTTGCAGATAGACTAGCCAACCATGGAGTCCACTTGAAAGACAAAAAGATTGACAAAGAAATAACTAGCAAGGAACATGATGGAATCATAGGGGGTTGTCAAAGTTTAGCCATGGTGTACATTTAAGTTAGCAGTAACTAGCCATGTAGGTTGCAGAAAAGGAAATGAGGGCCCCATCTCGAGACCCATGGGATCCCTTATGATATGGGAAATGATGATCACATTAAGGAGTTGTAATAAGGATAATTGGTACATCTAAGTGATGGTAAGGTACAGAGAACCAACTACCACACATCGTTGGGACAAGGGAAGTTGGATGAATATCAAACATGCAAAGTACTTGGATCTTAGCTAGTCCATCAATGTGGGAAATGACAAAATTCAGCAAGTACGCAAGAAGGTATAGATCAATATGGATAGGTACGGTTATGGGAGTTGTGAAGGATGAAGAGCTGTGCAAGGAATATAATGAGTGAGGAGGGGAGATAGTCTCATGATAGTCAAGGGGAATGGAAGAGGGCCTAATAACTAACATGTTGGTCATTATTGGGGTGGCAGGTATTCAGAACCAATAATTACAAACTGAACTGTACTCCTTACTTGGTAAAATCCAAAACCTCAACCTTCGACTCATGGAAAGCATGATACTGAAGTTTACAAGGGTGCAACTTCATGCTGCGAAAACAATCATTCATTACAGAGATCCCATTCCCCTACTTGTAAACAATAAATTAAATAGGTTGAATAAAATATTTGGAATGACTCAAAGATCTTGCAATCGGCGGATGAAATTCAAGCTCTAAATAGTTGGCATTCAAACCTTGGAGACTCCTAGGTGAGGCAGGCCTTGTTTGAAAGATATTTGGTCACCTTTTGGTCTAAAAAGGTTTTGTTAGGGTGGGAACTGATGGAACATGGGATGGATAAGGATAGTTTAGGAGGAAGATGAAGATTTTAGAACATCTGAAAGAAGATGCATACATCATCAACTTCAGCCAGAATTCTCTAGCACGTCGTTTGGGGGTGTAATTCAACCTAAGTGCTTCCCTTGATAAAAAAAACTAGGAAAGGAGAGCGCTCAAAGTCAAGAAGATATGGAAGTGGTTCTCACTAATTAGAACTGGGAGGATGGGTAGGTTAATAGGGTTGTATTCCAGGATGGAGCTCCTTACTTTGTGGTAGAGGAATAAATTTAGAAGTCAGGGGACACCAAGAAAAGAATTATGTTGTATGAGAAGTCAATATTTATGCATTGGGTCATCAAACTACTTGTGCAATTTGTTCTAATGAATTTTAATGAGGAGGTGGTGAAGTTGAAACAAAATATGGTTGTCCTCAGCATGTAGATGACCATTAACAAAGTCATGGATAGCCCAATGCGTATCCTGGCTAAAAGGCTGGACATGAAGGCCCAAAGAAAAGCCCCTCTACCAAGGAACTCTCCAAGCACTCCTCTGGTAACAGATGATGAAGACGGAACAAAGGTCGAGTAGCGATGCTCTAGTTCATGGGCATTCACAAGTTTTTTGTTTGATAGTTCTCAATTTTTATGTTCACTCTATTGGAAATATAGAAGATCTAGGTTCTAGGAATAGTTTTACTTTTAGAAAGCACTATAAAATGTATAAAATAACTATAAGCTCTAGAAATAACTTTATTCTCGGCACTCAATATAGATTGTACATGGCCTACAAGTACCCTAGAGTAAGTAGGAAATATGTTTTGTATATCAAGACATCTCAGACTCTCTTCTTTAGTCTCATCTCTCCCAAAAGTAGGTTGTTGAAGCTTTCTTTTATGATGCACTTTTATGTAATATTATTGGCTCTATGATAATAGAAGAACTCTTTTTCTCTTTGACATAAAAAACAAGTGAAATAATTGTGCACAAGGGTCCATTATTCCACAAGCAAGGGGTCTCATACATTAATTTGGTTTCTAACTAGGACAGTACTTAAACATAGATTATTATTATTATTATTATTATATCAAATAAACCAACATAGATCCATCTTAACCATGGTTTTTAAGTACGGATGGTTTTGTGCTTTAATTTTTTGTATCCCTCTTAATACTTAATAAATTTAAACTTAAAATGAATCTATGTTGGTAACATAAAGCACATCATAGAGTACCAAGAAAAATTATTTTAAATGTTATATGATTTGGATTTTTTATGGCTATCATAATTGGATATGGTTATACAATATTTGGTAAAATTGCAGTTTTCCAATGGTTAAATTGCATTTTTGAATGCATAAACAATTTCAACATCCTTGAATACCTCTATTGTACTAGGATTGTACAATTTTAACAACTTACATTTGTAGCTCAATGTTAGATTAGCAACAACAAGGAAGGTTTTCTTGCATGCAAGTGTCCTTGCATGCAGAAGACTCTAAAACATGAAACCAATTGTATTTAATTATTTTTCCTACATTTACTTTGGAAAATAAGTAAAATGATTATTGAATTTAAGTGAAAGTGAAATTAGGTTTTACGCTTTACCTAAAGTTATATAAGAGAGGTCAATTTATTAGAGGACACACACACACACACACTTGTCTTCCGACAGAGACAGGATACAGATAGGGAGAAAGTCAGACATAAGATTTAGCTGGGAAGACGAAGGATCGAGAAACATGTTCACCAAGCGGACAGAACCCACACAGGTCGACGGGTAGGAGCTGCATAGGGAGGTTGTACTATTCCGTATGGATTCCGTACAACATCCATACAACCATACATTCGTACGGATCCACATGTGTGAGGTCGTACAGGTGGGTCGTACACTCTTAAAGGAGGGTGTTGAGGTTTACTTGGGGGTTTGTCTGGTGATTCTGTCATGTAGCTGAATTTGACAGGTTTGGGTGAATTTGCAGTGATTGTAATGTTCCATATTTTCTCATAATAAAATCTATATATGACTGTTGCATCAGTTTTCCCATATTGGGTTTTTTCGGGGTTTCCATACCCAAAATAATTGTGTCATTATTGTGATGTGATGTTGTGATTTATTTCTTAGTTTTATATTCCGCTGCATACTGTAAAAGATATTCATGTGTGGTTATTAGTAGATATTTTGCATGCATTGTTATCCCGAGTTTGAATATTCAAGCAAAATTTACATGGTACCAGAGCTTTGGTGAGCTAAAGCTAAGAGATTTGCAGCAACAGTGATAGATCAGGGGCAAATCTATTGAATATACAAACTTAGATTGGAGATGTTATCTACCAAAATAAATTTATTTTGATAGGATGAAGAATTCAAGTCATGTTATGAAAGATTTAAAGATGACTAACAAATTGAGGGTTCTAATTTTTCTATATTTGAGAAAATTGAAAGTTTTAGCTTTTGGTGGCTTAGGCAGGTTTGTCAATAGCTCATTAGCCACCGAAAAGATTTGTTTTGGCAGCTAACAATTTAATGCAAGATAAGGGTTAACCACTGAAAGCTGGCCTGGTCGATTATTTGATAAAAGGAACTTCGGTGTCTTAGGGGAGGCTTTCAAACAGCTCATTAGCCACTGAAAAGTGTTGGTTTCGGCAGCTTAGCAAACGGTTGAAGGAGGGAGTTAACCACTCAAAGCAAGTGAAAGGAATTGGGGAAAAAATCGGTTTCAGTGGCTTAGGAGAAAGCTTTGATGGTTCATTAGCCACCGAAAGGCCTGTCTTTTGGCGGTTAAAAGAAGATATCTAGAGAGACCACAATCCATCGAAAGACAGTTTTACAAGCGCCATTTGGAAATAAAGTTTCGGTGGCTTAGGCGAATAGGTCAGTGTTCATTAGCCACAGAAAGCCTTGTTTTCGGCGGTTAGCAAACAATTTCTTGGGGGCCCTTAACCATCGAAAAGGACAAAAGAAGAAACGGTTCAAAACCTATCAAATCAAGTCTCGTCAGCACAACAGCGATCAAAAGAGGGCACGATAAACAACTGAAAAGACAGGAAAACTGCATCAAGGCGTAAGTAAATGATTGAGGAGGTCTTTGTTCAGTTGATGAGGACTGATGTGATTTGAAACCCTACTCTTCCCTCCATCTCTCCAAAGAATTGCAAAAGATCTCCACTCGGTATCTAGTTTGCATTAAACACGATTGTTGGCCAAGGGGTCTCGAAAATATCAAAAAAATGCATCGTCCTCTCACCCAAGCATTTCTCATGGAGTTAAAACCCTCATAATCAGTGCCCAATCCTCCAGTACAATCCACCTTCGATTATAGGAATCCTCACCACTAGAAACCACCTCTGAGAGTCAGCCTGCTAAAATTTCTTCCACAGAACTTGAATTGAATTTTTTGCAGGCACTCAGGAGCACATTCAGCAAATGAAGAAGGGAGGGCCTACTCTCAGGCAAGAGTTGGGAGACATCAACTACTTGGAGGCACATCCAGAATTTTGCCAGTTCTTCAAAGATGCTGGCTGCTATAAGTTTTGTGAGAAAATTCAAGGTTCACATCGGCAGGTGGCTGAGAAATTTTCTATCTCTTTTGATGGCTCCAAGGAAATCATAGGTAAGGAAGAATTTATGGTAGATGAAACCCTAATTGCTGAAGTGAATGAACTCCCTAGCACTGGAGAGAAGTGGTTTAAAACTGATTACAAAAGATGTAGAGTTCAGATATTATCTGAAGCCTGAACAAAGAGGGGTGGTGTGGAAGTGTTATTAATCCAAATGGCACTTCTCCATTCGAGTGTTAACATTTCATTTTGTTGGCACACAAAAGGAAATTTTAGGATTGAAATTTTCCTAAACACTGTAGATGGGAATGACATGAGATGCATTTACCCTTCAACCAGCTTGCCATTTTCTTTTTCTATGTGTTGATTGCTATACGCGACTATCTCCATTGAAACTCGCATACATACATGACTATCCTTGTTGACAACTCACGTACTATACACGACTATTCCCATTGCAACCCGCGTATAGATCTATATGCGGGTTTCCCTTAGAGCAACTCGTGTGTCATACGCGGGTTGATAGTACAGCAAGTCACGTGTACAAGCACATGCGGTTTGTACCACTTACAAGTCATGTATCATACGCGGGTTTACAGTATAGAAAGTCACGTGTACCAAACCAGACATGTGACTGTTCAGTCTACAACTCACGTATGGGCGGAAAAAATCCCAAAAAAGGTCAATAATTGGGGCTCCCCAGTGCACTCTGCTAGGGAGAGCCTTGTCTATTTGGGGTTTCTCTATCTTTCTTTTAGTCTTTTGCATTGGCTTTAGGTCTTTCTTGCCACTTAGGAACACTTTATCAGTTTGATAAAACACCTCCCCTACCTCTCTAAGGCAGGTTTTGACCATTTTTGGGATTTTTTCCATTGATACGCGAGTTGCAGACTGAACAGTTGCGTGTTTGGTTTGGTACACATGACTTTCTATACTGTAAACCTGAGTATGATATGCAACTTGTCAGTGGTACAACCCACGTGTGCTTGTACATGTGACTTGCTGTACTATCAACCCGCATATGACACGCGAGTTTCTCGAAGGGAAACCCATGTATAGATCTGTATGCGGATTGCAATGGGAATAGTCGTGTACAGTACACGAGTTGTCAATGAGGATAGTCGCATATGTACATGAGTTTCAATGGAGATAGTCGCGTATGACAATCAACACATAGAAAAAGAAAATGGCAAGCTAGTTGAAGGGTAAATGCATCTCATGTCATGCCCATATATAGTGTTTAGGCAAACTTCAATCCTGAAATGTCCTTTTGTGTGCCAACAAAATGAAATGTTGGCACTTGAATAGAGAAGTGCCATTTGGATTGATAACAGGAATAAAAGTGTCCCATCCTCCTGGATAGAAGAGAGGTGGCAACAATTACTGAAGGCCATTGTGGTCTATATAACTTGTGAAGGAAGATACAATAGGACCATGATTTACCATTTCAAATGAATGAACCACTTCACAGGAAAAAGCCCACTGAATTTACCTTTCTACTTACACAGGAGCCTGGAAAAAATGGCACACCAGGTGAAGGCTCAGCCAACTAAGATTGCTGGAATATTGTCTCATCATGGTCTTATCCAACTCCTGATCCAAGAATTGTTGAAGAGGAGAAATATGGCATGGGCATATTTCTTGTTTTGGAATGGCTTTGAAACAAGCCTACAGCTAGAATAAAAGGGGAAGTCTCCTTCAAAAAATTCTAGCACCCCAAGGAGTGGAAAAAGGAAGAGAAGGGCTATATCCCCAACAATAGAAGAACAACCTCCTTCCTCTTCTAAAGCCAAGAAGGTCAAAAGAAACCTAGATTTCAGTGAAAAGGGCCAGGAAGTCACAACACATAGTGGGAACATTTTGAACCTGCCCTACTCAGATTCAGAAGAGGAAAGAGAGGAAGGTGCTGACCTAGCAGTGCAGATAGTAGCAAAGAATGAAGAACTCCCATCACCTACACCAAAAGAGCAAGATGAACCAGTAGAGAAGGCTTCCTCTAGCAAGGCCAAGACAGATATGATAAATTAGTTGCTGAGACAAGTGTATGAAATGGAAATTTTAGAAAGAGAGATAAAGAAAAGCAATGCTATATTGACCAGGAGGAATAAGCAGCTGCACAATTCTTACCTAGAGATGAGAGAAAGGTATATCTTTCTAAAAAGACTAAAAAAAAGATACTTGAAGGACAACACAAGGCTGTGCAGAATGATCAGGCTTCAGAGGCTGCAAATGAAGGATGCCAAGCCAAACCCTAGCACTCATCTCACATTGGAAACCCTAGCTGAAGCTGCAGTAAGCCTTCGGCCTCCAGAATCAAGCCAGGTTACTGCTAGGCTGCTCTGGGACGAAGTATAAATATGAAGGGCACTGAAGAACAACATCAGGGAAGGTATGCTTCAGTTTTGCATTGACATAAAGGAAGAAAGGGTCACCAACACTAAACTGTCTAAGTAAAATAATGACTTATCTAGTAGAGGACCAGTGGCAGTTTATTCCCAGTACTCACTTTAGTTATCAGAAGGTTCAAATAGTGAACGAGTTCTATAGTTAGATAGACTAGTAGATAAATTAGGGTTTTTTGACCTAATTATGCAAAAACAATTATTTTGTCTATTTTTAGTAAATCAGATATAATTTTTCAGGATATGAATATTTTTGTAAAGGCTATAAAGTCTAAGACTTATGTTATTGAAAGGGTTCGACTTCGGGGACTTGTAGACCATTACTATTGTCAAGCTTCTCATATTGCTCATGACCTAATATAAGATATTTTGCTATCATATGTTCAGCTTCCATTTCCTGTCTGTTCAGTGCTTAGGCTTGAATGTGTTGTCCAGGTTTATTCATGTTATTTGATGTCTGATAGCTGTCATCCTATCTACATATTGATGATTTGAATTATAAGTACCTTCCTTGTCATGATTAGCCATTTATATATATCTGTTTTATGTATGAATCTGCCAACATGATAAGTTCTCCATCTCTGCACCATATTATCAAACCTCTGAACAGTGGTAGTTAGAACCCTTATCCTTGATTGAGTTTCAAGCATGTCTTGGGAGTGTGAGGTCCTATAGGTCACCTAAATTGATCCAGTTAGAAAAACCATAAAAAAATATAAGTTACCAGGCATCCTCCAACTACAACCTAGAGGAGTTTCCTGGAGTGATAACAAATTGGTGTCGTTGCCTAGGAGAAGAGACTGAAGCTCAGCTTCCCTGGGAGACGACATAGATCTTGGTTTGATGATAGACAAAGTTTGCAAACTATTCTGGTTGTAATGAACTATCTAGAGAATCCATTGAAATAAGGTGGCTTCAAGAAGACCAAGTACTAGAGCAAACCCTCAAGGGCCACCAGCAGCACCTGTTTCAGATCCAGAAGAGATTTTGAGAAGAGCTAGGGCTTCACTAAGGAAAACCAGCAGTGTTGCAAAGGAAGCTACATGAGGTATTTCAAGAAATATTACTACTATTATTTCTTCTACTGAAACATTTAATTCTCAGGAATTTATAAATACATCAGAAAATTTTAGGGTTTGGGCATCTTCAAGCACTGCTGCTTGTGAAGATCCAATCCCTGGTGACTCCACTGGGATAATTTTACCACCATCACCCTTTTAGCTACCACCTACATCAGTAGTACCTTCCTCCACCTTTTCCATACCCATTTCCAATATGGCTTCCCCTCTGACCAAAATGGAAAGGATCCTGGTAGCTAGGTATGCCCCCCTGAATTTTTGTAACCCCCTCTCGGCCATGCCCACTGGAGGCTATCTCAAATACATGCCTAAATTTACAGGAGAGGGAGATTTCATAGCTGAAGAACATCTAGAGTAATTTTACAGTTATGCTGAGAACATAAATATAGAACAAGAAGATGTGTGGAATAGGGTTTTTGTGCAAAGCCTAGATGGTCAAGCTAGGAAATGGCTCAAAGAACTGCTTGTTGGATCAGTAGCAGGCATTGAATCCCTAGATGACATATTTCTAGAGCATTAGGGAGAGAGGAGAGACCACATCTATTATATCACCGAGTTTAGCAACTTGAAAATAGAGAATGGGGAGTCTATCTCCAACTTCACCAAGAGGTTTAACAATATGTACAACAAGATCCCCACTCAGATCAAGCCCACTGATACCTCAACTAGAATCACTTATGCAAATGCCTTTGAATCTGATTTTTGCCTGCTTCTCAGAGAGAGGAGGTTTGCCTCCCTATCACTCATGCAGGATGCTGCCCTAGAGGTAGAATCTAACATTGTGGCATCTCAGAAGGTCAAAGGAAAGATAGATAGGAAGAAATAGCCCACAGACCCTCTTGGGGCTTCTTCATCAGAGAACAAGATTGAAAAAATGGCCAAATTGTTAGATAATTTGACTGCTGAAATGTCTAAGCTAAAAGACCGAGGGCAAATACCTATGAGGGGTAAAGGGCCAAGTGATTTTGTTCCCCGAAACCCAAATTTTGTCCCTTACAAAAGAGGCAAACCCCCATTTCAGATCCTCAGAAGGGAAAGGAATCAAGTTGAAGATTAGAGAATCAGAGCTCCCTTTCAGAATGTTGTACTAGAAGAAGAACCAGAGTTCATTCAGGAAGAAGGAGAGGATGAAGACAACATCCACTGCATGGAGGATGAAGTCAATTATTCTTTTCTGACATAGGCAGAATATTAGGAAGCCCTAATTGATGAGCAGATCAGTGAAGAAGAAGTATATCAGGAAGATGGTTAAGGAGGGTATAATATGAGGTCCAAGCTGGTTGCTCCCCCTAAGAATAATATTGTTCCTACAAAGCAGCCTGCTGCACCAACTAAAAAGGTTACTATTTTACCAAAGAAAATGGTTGTCATTCCCAAACCATTGGAAAAACCAGTACATTCATCAAACCCTGATCCTGTCCAACTCAAAGCTCCAGTACAAGAGGTAAGGTTTCCTGATAGACTACGTTATTCTTTCAACCTTGAGTCAAGGATTCAGAAATTGAAGATCCCTTTCCCATTAATAGAGCTAATGAAAAATGATGCATTCAAATATTCAGTACTGAATTCTCTTCAACCAAAGATGCATATTGATACTGACTTTGTCAATCTGTAAGATGATAAACCTATTGTAACCCTAGGCCCTATGATTGAAGAGCTAAATGATTCTTGCCCACCTTTCTACATATCTTTGAATATCCATGATAAAGTCCTTCATAACTATCTGCTGGACTCAGGGGCTTCCCATAACCTAATGCCAAAAGCTGTGATGGATGAGCTTGGTCTCAGCATTACAAAACCCTACCATGATCTATTCTAATTTGACTCCAGAAAGGTCAAGTGCTTGGGCCTCATCAAAGACCTTGTTGTAAACCTATCTCGGCTACCCTCAAAAAGCATCGTGATGGACATTGTAGTGGCTAATATCCCTCCTAAGTTTGGTCTCTTACTATCTCGATCATGGAGTAAAAGGATAGGTGGCACCCTTCAGATGGACCTTACATATGCTACAATACCAATGTTTCAAGGGGAGACCAAGAGGCTTTGCAGAGAGAATCAACTTGCCTACTTCATAAGCAATGAAAAGAATTTAGTGAACCACCCCATCTATGTAGTAGACACTGATTTTGGGTCATGCATTCTGCAAATAGATGATTCTCAGCAAACACCAGTACAGATTACTAATCCCACCTGTCAGTAGCCCAAAGAAGTAAACACATCAGTCTGGAACATGTATTTTGATGGGGCTAGCACTCAAAACTCAGTAGGTGCAGGTGTAGTATTGATCTCTCCATCCAAAGAGAATATTCATCTGTATTATAAGCTCGATTTTAAAACCACTAACAATATAGCAGAATATGAAGCCTTACTGTTAGGAGTGAAAGCTGCCAAGGAAATGGGGATCATGTGAATGAAAATCTTTGGAGATGCAGACCTTATTATATAGTAGGTCAACAACACCTTTCAAGCAAAAAATGTCAAACTAAAGGCTTACAGGGACGAGGTATGGAAACTCAGAGACTCCTTTATGTTTTTTGAACTCTCATATATACATAGGGCTATGAATCAGCTGGCTGATTCCCTGGCTGTCTCTGCAAGTCTGTTTGTTCCTCCTTTACCTCCTAGGCTCAGCTATGATATTCAAGTTAAGTATAGACCTTCCCTTCCAGATAATGTAAAATTTTGGATGGTGTTTGAGAATGATGATGAGATTAGTAAATTCCTATAGGTAGTATATGAATTCTCTGATATGCATATAGATCAAGAAAACCTAAACATGGAAGAATCCCAACAGCTCAAGTTGAAAGATAAAGTAGCTGATCAGAATATTGTTCAATTACCCAACAATTATATACCTTGAGGTCTGGTACCCCTGGAAGAGATTTTTGATCATAATGATATCCCTCTCAAGCTTGCCAAAAAGGAGCAAGACCCTGCTGTCCAAGAGAAAAACATAGGTAACCAAAGCCATCCAAAACTTATAAATCTGTCCACTGAGTTGATTGCCAATTAGAGGTCCAAATTTTGTGGCCTGATAAAATAATTTGCTGATATATTTGACTGGGAGTACAGTGACCTGAAAACCTATGACATCAATATCATCCAACAGATGATTCCCTTGGAGAATGACACCATCCCTTTCAAACAAAGGCTGAGATCCATCAATCCTCTCCTACTACCTGTAATTGAAAAATAAATCCATAAGCTCCTCAAATCCAAAATCATAATTCCCCTCAGGTATTCCAAATGGATTGCAAACTTAGTGGTGGTAAGGAAGAAGAATGGGGAGATTAGGTTATGTGTGGATTTTAGAAATCTTAACAAGTGCTCCAAAAAAGACAACTATCCACTACCCAAGATGGAACACCTGTTGCAAAGAGTCTCAGGGGATAGTGTCATGTCATTTCTGGATGGTTTCTCTAGATACAGCCAAGTTGCTATGCACCCTGATGACCAAGAGAAGACTACTTTTACCACTCCCTGGGGCACTTTCATGTATGCCAAAATGCCATTTGGACTGATGAATGCTGGGGATACTTTTTAGAGAGCCATGGACCTAGATTTTGTAGGATTGAAAGATAAAATTGTGCTTATATACTTGGATGACCTCACTGTTTATTCTCACAGCCATCATGGACATTTGCAGCACTTGAGGAGGGTATTTCTGAAATACAGGAGGTTTGGGATATCACTCAACCCTAAGAGTCCCAATTTGCACTCAGTGAGGGGAAACTCCTAGGTCACATAGTCTCAGCTAAAGGTGTGAAGATTGATCCGGTTAGGGTTGAAGCAATCCAGAAGCTGTCCATACCTAGGTCAAAAAGAGATATTCAGTCCTTTTTGGGTAAGATAAATTTTGTCAAGAGGTTCATCCCTAAATTTTCTGAGTTGGTAAATCAAATAACATCTATGTTGAAAAAGGATGTAGAAATCAAATGGGCTGACTAGGAAAGAAGCTCTTTTGAAGACATCAAGAAGGATATCATGGAATCCCCAACCCTGATTAGTCCGGAATACACCAAGAGTTTTTACATCTTCTACTTTGCATCCTATGACATAGTGGTAGCTGTACTATTACAAAAAGATGATGAATGTCTCGATCATCCAATTTCATTCTTTAGTAAGACATTGAGGGATGCTAAACTGAAGTATGATCCCATTGAGAAGTAGGCTTATGCTCTCATCAAGTCATTGTAAACTTTTAGGATTTACATTCTACATGCAAAATTCCTTGCCTATGTCCCTTCAACTGCTGTAAAGGATGTTTTGAATCAGCCTGACATTGATGGAAAGAGAGCTAAATGGATTTCCAAGCTTATTGAGTTTGACATAGAGGTAAATCCCACCAAGCTAGTAAGAGGCCAAGGTCTAGAAAAACTCATGGCTAAAGAAAACTGTGAACTAATGGGGATAAAATTCACTTGTGTCAATTTAGCAAAATTACAAACTGAAGTAGCATCAGAAGTAGTTCAGGATCATAATGGCATTCGAAAAGTGGCTGAAAAATTGTCTTCATGTGAGTGGTACTCAGGTATTATTCATTTTCTGCAAAAATTAGAAGTTCCTCTTGGTATCACTCCAAATCAAGCACAAGATCTTAAACTAAAGTCTATTAAATTTTTTGTAGTTGATAAAATGTTGTATTGGCAAGATCTGTCTGGGGTTTTGTTGAGGTGTCTAGATAAAGAAGAATCAGTTTAGGTCATGCATCACTTTCATTCTAGCACATGTGGAGGCCATCATTACTGGAAGACCACAACCCAAAATATTATGAAGGATGGGTACTATTGGAAAGTCCTTTTGCTGATGTGTGTACATTTGTGAAAGTCTATGACCAGTGCCAAATATTTATAGGGAAACAACAGCTCAGATCTTTTCCCCTTAGGCCTATTGCAGTGAATGGGCCTTTCCAGCAATGGGGTCTGGATTTCATAGGTAAAATAAATCCCTCATCCAGTGGTCAGCACAAATGGATCCTAGTAGCCACAGACTACTTTACCAAGTGGATAGAGGCAGTACCCACCAGGAATGCAACTCATCAGGTCATCATGAAGTTTTTACATGAGAATATCTTTATCAGGTTTGGCTGCCCAGTAAGGTTAGTGACTGATAATGCACCGTCTTTCAAAGCTGGGGCATTGGTTAATATGTGTGAGTCAATGGCAATTCAGCTGGTGCATTCCCACATCTTATTATCCTAAAGGCAATGGCCTGGCTGAGTCATCCAACAAAAGCCTAATCAAGATCATCAGAAAACTATTGGAGACAAATTAGAAAAGCTAGGATTCTAAGCTAAAGTTTGCTTTATGGGCTAATAGGGTAACATACAAGAGATCTATAGGGACTTCTCCCTTCAAATTAGTTTATGGTATTGAGGCCATTTTTCCCATTCAGCTAATTCTACCAGTAGCAAAGTTCTTTTAGGAGGAGGAAGATGAACCAAATGATATGGTAAGGAGGATGATGGATTTGGTGGAGTTGCAGTAAGTCAGGGAATAAGTGATAGGAAAGTCAGAAGCTTATCAACAGAAGATTAAGGTCATGTTTGAAAAAAGGGCAAAAGTGGACAACTTTCAGGTTGGAGATTGGGTCCTCAAGTGGGATACTGTCAGGCAAGACAAGGGAAAACATGGAAAGTTTGACTCTCTGTGGATTGGCCCTTTTGTCATAGCTCAGATACAAAAGAATAACACCTTCAAATTGTAGAATCTAGAAGGGGAGGAGGTGTTTGATGGCCCATTGAATGGGCGATTTCTGAAACTCTATTTTATCTGAGGCTCTGAGGCCTTGTTATTGTAAAATATTAGTTAGTAGGTTGTTTTTGCTTACAGAATAAACTCCATGTCCAATGGAATAGTAGATGATATTTTTAATTTTTTTAGTTGTTTTCAAGGAAAGGCATTTTGGTTTGGGGTTCTTGGGACCTCACAGGAAGGTTCTGATCCCCAAGTAGGAGCTAGATGTTATCTCCCAAAATAAATTTATTTTAATAGGATGAAGAATTCAAGTGATGTTATGAAAGATTTAAAGATGACTAACAAATTGAGGGTCTCTGATTTTTCTATATTTGAGAAAATTGAAAGTTTTAGCTTTCGGTGGCTTAGGCGGGTTTGTCAACAACTCATTAGCCACCGAAAAGCTTTGCTTCGACAGCTAACAGTTTAACACAAGATTAGGGTTAACCATCGAAAGATGTCCTGATCGATTATTTGATAAAAGGAATTTTGGTGGCTTAGGAGAGGCTTTGAAACAACTCATTAGCACGGGGGCGTCACCTAGGGACCAATATGATATCACGTTCGTTCATATTGGGGGGGTTAAAAATAAAAAAATACAAGCCAATATATTGGTGGTATATTAGGGGTAAAAAGGGTTTCTTTTTAACTATATAAATATGAAATATGTTGAGGGATATTTTATTTCACAATCCTGCCCACGGCTCCACCATAAGCTTGTGTGCACCCTACGTGATGCTGCATAGGGTTTTCCTGTGGTTTTTCTCCATCGTTTTTTCTTGGGTTTTCTCCATCCTGTTTTCTGGATAACAAGGGCATTTTTTCAAATCGTAGCAGTGTTAGTCCTTGGGTTTTCTCCATCATGTTTTCTGGATAACGAGGGCATTTTTTTAAGTGTGTAGCAATGTTGGTCCTTGGGTTTTCACCATCATGTTTTCTGGATAATGAGGGCATTTTTTCTGGTGCATAGCAGTGTTGGTCCTCTGGTGCATAGCGTTTTTCACCATTTTTTTCCACCATGGTGCATAGCATTGTTTGTCCTCTGGTGAATAGTTTTTTTTCACAGTTTTATGGTCATGGGTTTGTGGTGGGTTTCTCTGGTGCATAGCAGTGTTGGAGGAGGCACTTTGGAGAGTGTTATCAACCCAAATGGCACTTCTCCATCCGAGTGCCGACACTTCATATGTTGGCACACAAAAGGACACTTATGGATTGAAGGTTTCCTAGACACTATAGATGGGCATGACAAGAGATGCATTCACTACCCAACTAGCTTACCTTTTTACCCTTTTATATGTTGATTGCTGTACGTGACTATTTCCACATCAACTCATGTACATACGTGACTATCTCCACAGCATCCTACGTACTGTACACGAGTATCGTCATTGCAACTCGCGTACAGATCTGTACGTGGGTTTCCCTTATAGCATCTCGCATGTCATACGTGGGTTTCTAGTATTCATACTCGCGTACACATCCATTCGACATTAAAAATAATAAAACATGATTAATGGAGATTTTTTGAGCCCTAATCATTAACAATCTCAACCTCCTCAACCTTCGAAACTGCTCTATTTCCCAAAGTATAAATAGAGGCCTTGGGGAGGGCATTAATCAATCATATTTGGAGAGCAAAGTTATGCTGGTGTTATATCTTTAGAAGTATTTGGAGCAGCAGAACTCAGAGTCCTTTGGTTGTAGAGGATTCCTTGTTTCAGGTGTTGGGTTGTACACTTATCTCATTCACTATTATTAATAAAGATAATTCTTCTTCCAACTTTGTGTTGAGTCTCTTTCATGTATCATGGTTTGATGAATATTTTTGATTAAGCACTCTATATATTTTTCATCTAACTTGTCATATATATATATATATATATATATATATATATATATGTATGTATAATATTGTACTTGGAGAATTTGCTCTTTGTAGGTGAAGGAGGTGCATCCCTGAAAGCTATGGAGAGAAGCAGAGCGGGTGAGTCCAACATTTCTTCCTATTCCTTTTCTGTACTTTAAAGCTGATTGTCTGCAAGTTTTAGAAGTAAGTTGGTAACCCCAGACCCTCGGTTATAAGGGTGTTTATTTCTGTACAACAGAACTGGCGACTCCACTGTTTGGAGAGAGCCACTGCATAGCAGAGCCAATGCATAGCATTCTTGGAGGTAAGGTATACTGTGTTTAATCCTTTGATGAAAAATGCCTTTTAATTCTTTTATTTATTATGGGCTCTGTTCCACATAGCTGAGTGATTACTCAACTGAGCTTTGGGATTGAAAGAGAACCACCGCTTGTTAGAGCTTTGGGCACTTGTTAGCCCTCAATGATGACTATGACTAACAAGTCTCATGATTCAATTGGTTGCTAACATGTATGGAGGCTTTTTAATACCCTGTCGCAGTTTCATTCACCAATCGATATTCAACAGTCTCCTTAGATATGCCTCTATTCCCCCATCAATGCAGATCTGAGGGCTAGTCAAAGTGTAAACGTAGAATGGAAACATCATATATCAAGATGTTGTAGTAGTTTTGGCTACTATGAGATCTGCTAGTCATGATGGGACTTCTAGACCTACACTACTTGCCTTTATCTGCCTATACCTCTATGCTAAGGGGAACGATTCTACTAAAATAGGTTGAAACGCTTGCATTCCTAATCTGTGTAAGGTAGGTGCTTGATTCAACGACAAAGGATAAGGCCCCCAGTGGTACACTGAATGGGATTGGTTAGGTTTCCCATTTTCCCCACTTGGTTCATGAGCTTTCACGCCGAACCACAATCTCTTGGCTAGAACACTGAATCATAGATGGTTGTCTGTGTTTTGTATAAGAGATTCATTAACTCTAATCCCTAGTAGTCTTGCTAAATTGGAAAAAACATTATTCCCCCAATTATATAAGGTTATCACTAAGTGGTAAAAAGGAATAAGGATTGAACCATTATTACATAAGTAAGAACTTGGAGTAAAACGATCGATATCAACTGACCCTTACTTCCCTTCTTTTCCCTTGAAGGAATCTACATTCACATTCAACCCAGCTCAGCCCACCCATATGCCTACTACGCTTCGTTACACCTTCCGACGAAGACCTTTTATGCTTCGCTCGAATCAGATGGTAACAGGCTGGTCGGGCTTTACCAAATTGAACCTTTTATTCATTTTATTTTTTCATCACCGTTATGCAGACTTTACCTCTTGAATAAATACAAAATAAAATTTCTATTTCCGTTGCAGATCGATCCTTTTGGGTAACCTATTGTTCAGGTGCTACCTTTGTTGAGCTATGCCTGGATCCCTACCCCTTTTGATCCTTGAACCTTATATCCTTGACGAATAGATAGTAGACCCCCAATGGATATAGATGCTCCTCATCTCACAGAAAACTATTCTATAAATATTTTGGGTAATTGCTCAATCATATTGGAAACTTCTAGAAACTGCCTGTGGTTTTCAGTTTCAGCAATTTTTTGTTTTTTGTTTTTGGGTTTTCCGGACAGTTTTTTTCTCCCTCTATTCTTCTGAACTTTAATGATTTTGAGACTAGAATGTAGACATAGTTCGGGACAAAGGAAATCGATTAAGAAGGAAGATTGAAACAAGGGTGATCTCATATCCTTCAGTAATGCATTGACACTCTCCTTAGTTTTATAGGTAGTGTTTATTTTCAGAAGAAAAAAACATGCAACTTGTTATTCATTTCGAATCAAAGTTGCATAAACCAGGCTTCTACTTCAAGTAGGTTCACAACAAAATCAGTCTGAAAGTTTTGCTTTCAGCAAAATAGGAACCAACCTTCAAACCATATAAAATACCTTACAAAACTGAGAGACTTCCCATCAAATACTATCACTTCAGTTTTTAGAACAAGCTGACAAAAAGACAAAAAATCTCTCAAAATTCTCTGACAAAAGACAGAGACTTTGAAGGAATCATGAAGGAGTCTTACTATTCTAAGAACTATTTACAAAGTTCATCTTAGGAAGAATGTTATTTATCTTGTTTTTAAGTTGACAGTACA